>JASPKZ010010696.1:5182500-5205000 GCA_030220185.1 Diploptera punctata
ATAATAATAATAAATAATATTATTATTATTATTATTATTATTATTATTATTATAGTAATACTAATAATAATAAATAATACTAACACTAATAACGGATACCAATGGTAATAATAATAGTAATAATAATAATAATAATAATAATAATGATGATGATAACAATAATAATAATAATAGTAATACTAATAATGAATACCAATAATAATAATAATAATAATAATAATAATAATAATAATGATAATAATAATAATAATAATAATAATAATAATAATAATAATAATAATAATAATACATCGTAATTCTGCCCGAAGGCAGGTCCTTCACTGCAATCATAGCATTGTTTCATGCTATGCTTGCATTTACTAGGGAATTGTAGGTGTGGTAGCTTCCCGTTGCTTTCCACACCGATGAAGGATGATGATGATAATGAGAAGGATGATGATGATGATGACGGCCATATGGTTTCGGGGACCGTTTGAGCCTTAACATTTTCCTGACATTTGTCTTACAGGTGAGGAAAACCCCCGATAAAAACCTCACCCAGAAAAACTGACCCGACCGGAGTTCGAACCCGGGTCCGCTGCGTGACAAGGCAGCGCGCTACCTCGAGACCACAACGGTGAACATAATAATAATAATAATAATAATAATAATAATAATAATAATAATAATAATAATAATAATAATAATAATAATAATAATAGTAATAATAATAATAATAATAGTAATAATAATAATAACAATAATAAATAATACTAATATTAGTAATAAATACCAATAATAATAATAATAACAATAATAATCTCTAATCGCGTGTGAGAGCTCTTTTTCAATAACGTTTTATAAACGTTTATAAGTGTCTGTTTTTCTCCCGAACAAAATAATTTTCCCTATTTATGTTTCTTCACAGGAAACATTCCGGAAGGACCTGGCATAGAATTATCGGACATCTTTTCAGAAAGGGATACTGCACTTATTTAAAAAAAACACTTGCACACGCCAGCTAAATATATCACATTCACTACTGTAGGCTCAACACTTATTTAATTATACTGAACATAACGTTTCATCAATACTTGAGCACATAAGTGATACTGAGGGAAAAAACAAGAACTTGCATTGTAATAACTAACTAACTAACTAACACACTTGCACAATCGAAAATGTTGGTTCATGGCCATGAGGACATAAGCTCTCCATACATCTCTATCCTGAGCTAATGTTTTCCAATCATTCCCTGTATTATCTACTTCCCTCAAATCATAGTCAATATTATTCTCCCACCTCATTCTTGGTCTACCAACTGGGCGTTTTCCCTCTGGTTTTCCTACAAGAAGCTTCCATGCACGTCTTTTATTCTCCATTCGTGCCACATGTCTTGCCTATCGCAGTCTACGAGACTTAACTCTTCTTATTATATCTGGCTTCCTATAAAGACCATGTAGTTCACTGTTATGTACTCTTCTCCATTTACCTGTCGGTTCATCTCTCTTTGGCCCAACATTTTTTCTAAGAACTTTATTCTCATATACTCGTAATCTCCTTTCCTCCCTTAAAGTAAGAGTCCGTGTTTCGCATCCATATAATATAACTGGTAGAATTATAGTTTTATATATTTTCATTTTTTTGAAGGAGTTGGGAAGTCGAGAGTCTCTGACTTGTGTTGTAATATTGTGAATAATACTGACGTGGAATTTCCCACCAGACACGTGCAATGCAACCAATGACGCGCCAGAATTTTAAATGAAGGTCGGGCTAAAGGAAAGGCTGGGTTATTTCTTTGCTCCGAAGACATCTGGTATTAGGTATAGGGAATTATATGTGTAGTAGCTTCTCATTGTTTTCCACACCGGTGTAGGATGATGACGATAAGGATGATGATGGCCGGATAATTTTCGGGGACCTTTGGGCCCTAAGTTTCCTGACATTTGTCTTACAGGTCAGGAAAAACCCCGAAAAAACCTCACCCAAGGAGCCTGTCCCGACCGGGAATCGAATCCGAGCCCGCTGCGTGACAATGCAGCACGCACCTCGAGACCACAGCGGTGGATATAAATAACATAGAGAGTCGGTTTTTTTCTATCCTGTTAATATGTTATATCCATTCTGTTTTATGGGTTTCATTTCGGTTATTCTAGTGTTCTGCCTGGCCATCATGGCTACTTTTATTCGATGGTAGAACAAGTGACTGCTGGCATCATCATTTCATCATCATTGCCAACGTGATAAGATATTACCGCTATATTCAATCCTAAACATGTTTCAGTTTCAACTATACGTTTAACGCAACAAATATTCATAACAAGATATATTACATGTATTTAGCCACATAATTTAATTATTTTTAACTCATTTTACTCGTAAATATAAAAAAACTATTTCTTTTATATTTGAAGAGAAAAATTATACGCTCAGACCGGGACTTGAACCCGGGACCCTTGGTTCTCTAGACCAAGTGCTCTACCAACTGAGCTACCTGAGCAAGTACCGATCTAAACGCAAATCTTTCTCTATATACATTGTAATTCCCGTCTACCAAATGCTATGAAGCCATGCTTCTATCTTGCAAATGGCTGCTCCTTTATTAAGAAGACATATTTGGGAATTATACATTACAGCCAGTACGGCTTTTTTCAAGTTTTTATTATTGATTTCGTACATCTCAATGATGGATAAATCATATTTGAAGAGAAAAATTATACGCTCAGACCGGGACTTGAACCCGGGACCCTTGGTTCTCTAGACCAAGTGCTCTACCAACTGAGCTACCTGAGCAAGTACCGATCTAAACGCAAATCTTTCTCTATATACATTGTAATTCCCGTCCACCAAATGCTGTGAAGCCATGCTTCTATCTTGCAAATGGCTGCTCCTTCTGTCTGTATTTCTTTTAGCTCACTTTGCTCTGGCGATAACAAAAATTTATGTCCATATTTAACCTCGTTTATGATAGTACTTTATCCTCTCTATTTATCAGTTTTACAGGTTAGAGTAGTATGATTACATTAGGTTAGCCTCTCTATTTATAAAATCAATATTTTACAGGTTAGAGTAATTTAATTATGTTAGGTTAGCTTTTAGATATTAAATTCAACAAACATTTGTTGCGACAGATTCAATGTGCTCGGTGAAAATCATTTTTAGCGTGTTTCATTTAAGTGAGTTTTTTTACGTGATTCATAAGTTTATTTTTACGATCACGTTTTCTTCCGGACAAACACACCCAGATTTCTTGTCCTAATGGGGATCGAACCCGGTCCTCTGCCCGCAATGGATCGACGTTACTTCAAAACCACAACAGTGGACCATGTTAGAAACAACAAATGTACTTAATTAGTTTAATTGATTTGCTCACATCTATGAAGACCGCGAAGTGCTGAGAAAGGCAATTATATATCAGTGCAGTTGTTTGTTAAAATGAGATGTAACTACTATTAGTTCTGTCTCACTGGATCTAGTATTGATTCAAAATGAGGTCATGTGGCGTTTCCACATGGTTGCAGACTACAATTCCTCGAAATGTGCCTCTGGCCATTTTATTGGTCATTGTGTAGTAAGCTTTGTGTTATTTATTCAAATCTCTGTTATGGCTTACCTTTCACTGTCACCGTAGCTATACACGTTTCATATTAAACAGCATTTCAAAGCTATTTTATGATTGACTGATCTGTTCTTTTGTGACTTTCAGTTTTGGAAATGGAATTATAAGAGTGATGGCATACATAATCATGAGCTGTAAATGGTCAATCGATACACAATTATGCAGATCTATTTAAATGATGGATAAATTTAGTGCAGTAGTAGGCGTACAACTCAATGGTAACAATAAGCTGTTAGTTTATGCTGATGATGTAGTATTAGGCGATTGTGAGGAGATATTAAGGGCAACACCCACACTGCATTGAGTATCACTAAGAAATTTCGACAGGAAGTAAACATCAATAAAACTAAATGTACGTTCACACATAGAAATCATCATCATCATCATCATCATCACTCCAGGGATTAGGCAATTGCCCGTTCCGACTTCATAATGCATCAGCCCAACGTCTTCTAGGTCTTCCAACATCACGTCTTCCTCTTGCTTGATAATTTCTTGCTAACAATGGATATCTCTCCTTACTCATTCCATCCATGTGATCAATCCATTTCTGTCTGTAATTCATGACCTTAGAAATACATTATATATTAAATTGACATTTAATGACAAATGAGGGAAATTTTGAAGGATTGGCCAAATTAAAATAATTAGGAACGACAATTACAAACAGGAATGAAGTGCAGAAAGAAATTAAACATAGGCTTAATTTTGGAAATGCATGACATTTTGTATTACAGGGACTTTTGTCATCCCAACTTCTCTAGAAAAACGTTAAATTGAAAATACATAAACCTGTTACCGGTATTCTTCGAGTTACGTTATATGGATGTGAAACATGGAGTGTTACTTTAAAGGAGGAGAAAAGGTCACGAGTATTTGAGAATAAAGTTCTTAGGAACATTTTAGGACCAACGAGTTACGAACAGACAGGCGAATAGAGGAGATTGCATAACAGTGAGCTACACGATCTTTATGGGAAACCAGAAGATCCTTATGCCTGAATAAAGAGGCCTCCAAGCAAAATTTACCGATTTTCTTCATCTTGGTAATACATCAGTTGCCTGCTAGATGTCTCATTGGGTCGGTATGCTGACCGCATACTATTCATGATATTTGTATGGAATTGAGAGTAACTAAGTTAACTTGGTATAGTGACTCCTATGAGAAGTGTTGACCTATGTCATAATAATAATAATAATAATAATAATAATAATAATAATAATAAAATAATAAAATAATAATAATAATAATATTAATAATAATAATAATAATACTTATTTACTTACTTACTCACTGGCACTATCAAACCCGTAGGTTCATGGCCGCGCGGACATAAGCTCTCCATACATCCCTATCCTGAGCTAATGCTTTCCAATCATTCCCTGTATAATCTACTTCCCTCAAATCATAGTTAATGCTATTCTCCCACCTCATTCTTGGTCTACAAACTGGGCGTTTTCCCTCTGGCTTTCCTACAAGAAGCTTCCATGCAAGTCTTTCATTCTCCATACGTGCAACATGTCCTACCCATCGCATATTAATAATAATATTAATAATAATATTAATAATGATATAATAATAATAATAATAATAATGATATAATAATAATAATAATAATATTAATATTAATAATAATAATAATAATAATCATCATCATCATATTTTCTTTCTAATTGGAGCATAGGATCTTATTGAAACTATTCCATTTCGTTGTATTTATTGCCAGAATCTTTGCCTGTTTGCAGATTATTTTGAGTCCACCAATATTTTTGCGCTTATGTAATTTAAGTTTTATGTTGTGAATTTCTGTAAAGTTAGCAAGTGTTCAAGTTTAAAAAAGTGTTAACCCTATTATTGACCTTATATTTTCCTTTTTAATCTGACTTTATCTTTCGAAATTGTTCTGAAATGCCACAATTATCGACTGCACGCTAGCTTTTTTATTCCAGACCATTAAATCTTTCCAGTCGTTAACTGCGCATCTTAAATTCTGAACTGATGCATATTATATCAAATATCATAAATCTGATTCTGAAATGATATTCTTATTCTAGTATCCAAGAATGTGAACTTACTTGTTTTAATTTTCTTACTTTTACTGTATTTTATGATATCTTTGATCATATTGCGTTTGTATTTTTGGTCCTATTTCTTTTCCGAGATAAGTTGCAGTTGTAATGTAAACAAACAAGATGTATGACTGCATTTTCATTGGTCGAAAAATGGTTTTACCTCTAAGCGTGTAAGTTCGCTCTCTAACACTCGAAATAAAGGGAATAAAAATATATAGAGGAATTTCGGGTAATGTCGACCCCTGTCTTGAATTTGTTTTTTTTCTTTAAATTAAGGGATCTGAATTTTGTTTAATTACAGTGATTATCATTAGTGTTATAACTACGAAATACCATTGTTATTTTATTCAAATGTGGAAACATCTTCATAATTTATAAACTTTTCACATTACAAGAAAGGTCAACTTTAACTTCCCTATTCGGGTTGATCCTGGCTTTTAGTCTATTTTTAAGTTTATTTACTCTATTAATTTATACAGACAGGTACAAATTAATCTGAAAGCATTTATGGCTGATCGAATTAACAAAAAAAAGTTGATATTTATTTAAAGGTTTGAAAAATTATTGTTGATTATGTGTTTACACGTCATTCATCTGCAGAAAGCGACGGTCTTTGGGTTTAGTAAAATTACAAGGATACTAAACAAATTAATTAAGTGCATGGTTTTTACAGATAGCATCCTCATTGATAAAAATATACGTATTCATGTAAAGTGGACCCATGTTAACCGAATTCCTTTGTTATGTTTAATCACTTTTACACAGCCGCCATGTCACATAATATCAAACCAAACCCGTCAGTATTAAAACAACATCTACATGATATAACATATTTAGGAGATTTTTCAATATTTATAATATTCAATAACAGAAATTAAGAATTAACTCTTAGCTTGAAAAACTTTTAAAATGGTCGTTATTATAAATGCCACAAATAGACGCTTCTTCGCACAAAGAATAAAAGAAACTGATCTTGAACACGTCAAATTTGATGAGGGGAAGAAGATAAAAGATATTCTGTTCGAGGGCAGCACCAATTAAAGAAGATATTAACAGGGTCCACTCAACCGAAGGATCCACATTACCCGAACTTCCTCTATTATGTAGTACATGCCCTTTTTTAGTTATGGGAAAACGTTAAAACATATAATTACAATTTTAATAGGTTAAATAAATAAACAATTAATTGTTTTAATCTTTATGCATGCGCTTTTCGTGCATGGTCTTGAAACTTCGAAAAATAAAATACTTTGATAGGCGGACAGAAAGAAATTATTTTGAATGTATTCAGTTTAATGAAAAATATCCTACATTAGTCATTGAGGATATGAAAATAACAGCAGTATTTATGTGTAAATAAGCATTGAGCATAAATTCTGCTCGTAATGGAATTGTAAATAATGGATATATTATCGACATGGGAAAAACGTAAATGTCCATTTAGATAGGTGCATATATAATTTTTGTCATAATTCCGATTGAGGGTCTTTCCACTTTCCAGCGGTTGCCCTTTTACCAGCCGGCTGCTGGCCCTTCACATCCACATGTGTCAATCACAGAGGTAGATGATCAACAGCCAGTGTAGGGGTGACATGTGGTTAGCATGTCGAGTCCCCCAGCCGTTATAGCTGGTTCCTCAACCTGGAGCCGCTACTTATTGTAGCTACCCAATTGCCTCACGATGCTGGGTGGGCACCGGTCCCATACTGGCCGAAATATCATGAGAAAATGTCTTCCCCCATGGAGACTCGAACCAGCGCAAGTCCCGTAGCTCTGCGCCAAGGCTTCCTACCTTAACCGCTCGGCTACGGCGCGGGACATTTTTTTTTGTCATAATTAAGTTCCTAATTATTGGTAACATCTTATCTTGTATTCAGTCTTATATCCTTAAAAGACGATGTTATCTAAGAACAAATGTTTCTATCGATGACAGTTCCGTACACAATTCAGACATATGGCGGGTAAAAGTAGCACCACGGTTCCCCAATAGAGGGTGTCGGCAAAGTAATACCTTATATAAGTTTGTTTACAGTACAGCTGGAACTTAGCTTGGAATTAGTATAATCAATGGGCTGTGCATATGTATTATTGCCAGTATTCATTTGTTTTATGCAAATATGAGTGTTGTTAGTATAGACACTTTCCACCATATCATCTAGTTGTTCTGATCTATTAATAACTGCCTAACTAACTGGTACTGTCGAACTCGAAGGTTCAAGGCGGCGCGAACATAATCTCTCATTACATCCCGATCCTGAGATAACAATTTTCAATCATCCTTGCATAATAAGATTGGTCAACATGATTTTTGTCTCATGAGTATCAATAGTTGTACTTAATTGCAGTTTTTTATTGTGTTTTCAAATATATATTCGGAATTTCTCCATCACCCACAGTTTTTTTATTTAAATTTAAATTAATGGATTTAAATAATTATTTTTTAATAAACGTTTTTTCGTCCATTTTTCCATTGTAAAATAAAACCAAATGAGCTAACTCAGGAGATTTCAGCTATGGAAAAGAGATATCAAGGCAAATGGAATCCTAACATGCTGACCGATTATTGTTGGACCATCAAGAGGGATGCTCCACAGGCGAAATATAGCGAAAAATCGTCTCATTTCTTACTTTCTAGGTGAGTCCAAATGTTCGAATATTGTACAGTTACGAATGTAGAAAATATTAAAGTGTTTGAAATTATAAATGCCTGTCTCACGGAAACCTTGCGTGATGAAGAAAAACCGATATCATATTAGAATTCAGGAGAAAAATACTATCAGAATCACATATTTTTCTTTCTGAGACAAAAAAAAAGTTTATTTTTTGTTGCTCAGTGTAATTTACCTCTCTCAAGTGATGAACCTCAAGTCTAAATCAGAGTCTCTGAGCAAAATGTAATCGTCTTTTCCCATCCAAGCACTTGCCACTCGCTGAAGTCTATAGGGAAATAAGAGTAATTAAATTAGGTTGGTTAAGTAACTCATGCATGGAATCACTCTGGCTCCACCTAGAGATGTAGGGTACAGATGGATAGACAGATTTTCTGTGTGTCTCAGAGGGTAGTACGCTTATTCCTAGAAGAACAGTTTATTGTTTGTTGTATTCAACGGTACTCCACTGGCTTATGTGGACTCTTGACAATGAGAATCTGTAATGACCGCGTAATCTGTAGATACACTGTAAATGTTTAATGATGAGTTGTCTTTGAACTGGGAGATCCTGAAACATACGATAGAAGTCACTGTATAGTAAACTGCATTATCTGGAAAACAAATGAAAACCTCCAAAAGAACAGGACATAAAGTAATTACTTTTTTGCGCGATAGTGCGTTTTGTCGTACTTACAGGAATGACGACATGATTGGAAGTTCAACTTCCTACATTTCGGGGTTACCAACCTAAATAACTATACTGTAATAAAATAATTATACTGTAATATTACATTTTACAAACACGCGTGTGGGAAGTAAAACCACTGCCCTCTATGTATACTACATACAATGTATATACAAAACATATCCAAAAGGTAGTGTTAATATACATTATACGAAACAAATCACTGCATTTTAAATTAACTGAACTTTATTTAAAACAATATAAAACAATAAATACGCACTTGCGGCCATTTTATCACTAATTGGTCTCACGGCCTCCTGTTGTTTCAATTAATAAACATTGCCCACACTGTTAACGTTAGTCAATGGTTTATAACGGACGGAATTATTTCCAACCAAGATATTTTACTATTATTTATTATGAAAACACCACCGCGCAACAAATAATGTACAACGCACGTTTGTGAAGTGTTTTACAGAATCTCGGAAATTCAAAACCTCGCTATCGCTCGGTTTTTAAACATTTTCCTCAGTTCTGAAAAACCCTCTACCTAACCTCGGATCGTAATATACTATTGTGCGAACAACTAACTCTTTAGTATGCATTATAATACTTATTATCATCATTTACTGGGTGCGACGGGGCCTAGAAGGCCATGGACCTGCCGGTCGACTGCTAGCCTCATGTCCACATTCTTAATCACAGAAGTGGACAACATTATAACCAGTATAGGGTTGACATGTGGTTAGCATGTTGAGTCCCAAGCTGCGATAGTTTGTTTTCGCAACCCGGTAATAATACGAGGGCGGATCGGAAAGTAACGCACAATAATTTTTTTCTGCCTTGGTATTGCAGCTAGAATGTTGAAATTTCACAGATATATAGTTTGAAGTTTTCACTACAGATGGTATTTTTTTCTCAGGTGCACCTCTTGCGAGAGAAGCTTGAACTATGCAACAAAGATGGCGCGCATGCTACAGTCGTCCACCTGTGAGGAACAGAGAAGTGTTGTTCGATTTTTGTGGGCCAAAGGGCATAAACCCAGTGAAATTCACAGGGACATGCGTGGCATGTATGGGGATGATTGTATGGACCGTAGCAATGTCTCCAGATGGTGCACATTCTTCCAAGAGGGACGCGTGAACCTTAGTGATTTGCCACGCTCCGGCCGGCCGACAACAGCAGCAATCCCGCAGAATGTCAGAGGCATATTTATTGGTGGACTTTGCTGAACACGGGACCACTGTGAATGCTGCGGCCTACATTAAAACTTTGGTGAAGTTGCGTCGTGCCATTCGTGACAAACGTCACAACATTAACGTTAAACTTCTTCATGACAATGCTCGCCCCCATGTTGCTGCTGTCGTTCGTCAGAAAATCGCCGAATTTGGTTGGGAGGTGCTCCAGCATCCACCATACAGTCCGGATCCTGCACCATCGGACTTTCATCTGTTTGGTCCCATGAAGAAATTCCTGGCCGGCAAACGCTTTGAGACAGATGTGGAAGTGAAATCAGCAGTGCGCAGATGGTTACACTCCAACCAAACGGACTTCTACGAACAGGGCATATTGAAACTGGTAACACGATGGGAAAATTGTGTTGAGAAAGTTGGTGACTATGTCGAAAAGTAGGTAAAAGATGTAAGTTCATTTGTGATTTTTTTCCTTTTTTTTACTATTAAACTTTAAAAAAAAATTATTGTGCGTTACTTTCCGATCTACCCTCGTAGTAATAATAATAAAAATAATCATAAAATATAAATAATAATAATAATAATAATAGTAACGATAATAGTAATAATAATAATGATAATAATAATAGTAATAATAATAATAATATTGATAATAATAATAATAATAATAAACGTAACAATAAAATAAAAGTAATAATAATATAGTTTAATAGTACACCTAATATTATAATTACACACCCATATGTGTTAATCACAGACGAGGACGAATATCGAACTAGAATAGGGATGACAAGTGGTCAGCATGTAGAATTCCGCAGCCGTCATAGTGATTTTTCTTAATTTGATGGTGATAATAATAATAATAATAATAATAATAATAATAATAATAATAATAATCGTAAAATATAAATAATAAAAAATCGGCCCTAATTAAAGTAATAATAATAGTAGTGCTAATAATAATAATAATAATAATAATAATAATAATAATAATAATAATAATAATAATAATAATAATACTAATAATACTGATAATAATAATAATAATGATAATAATAATGATAATAATAATGATAATGATAATGATAAGGATAATGATAATGATAATGATAATGATAATGATAATGATAATAATAATAATAATAATAATAATAATAATAATAATAATAATAATAATAATAATAATAATAATAATAATAATAATAATAATAATAATAATGTATTAGGTTCAGATGAGATTCCAACAGAACTGATAAAATTTGGGAAAAATAAGCTCTTCCATATGAATGGAAAGAACCGATTATCGTACCAATTTATAAGAAAAGAAATGAAACTGATTGCTACAACTATAGGGTCATCTCATTACTTTCAACTTCGTACAAAATTTTAACATATATTAGTAAGCAGACTTACTCCTTATATTGATGGCATTCTAGGAGATCATCAATGTGGATTTAGAAAAAACAGGTCTACAACAGATCAGATTTTTAGTTTAAGACAGATTTTAGGAAAGAAATGGGAATATAATGGCACTGTATAACAACTATACGTAGACCTCAAAAAGGCATACTTTTCAATTAAGAGGGAGAAGTTATATAGTATCCTGCTGGAGTTTGTAATTCCTAAAAATTTAGACTTATACGAATGTGTCTAAATGACACAAAGAGTAGGGTGAGTGTAGGCAAACAGTTTTCGGATACTTTTGAAATCCAGAATGGGTTGAAGCAAGGAGATGCACTATCTCCTCTATTATTTAATGTTGTTCTAGAGCATGCCATCAAATCTTTAGAGGCTGAAGAAGGCCTACAACTCAATGGTATTAATAAGCTGTTAGTTTATGCTGATGATGTAGTATTGGGCGATTGCGAAGGCCAACACGCACACACTATTGAGTAACATAAAGGAATTGGGATTGGAAGTAAATATCAATAAACTAAATATATGGTCACACATAGAAATACATTATATAGCCTAATGGAAATGGACAGCTAATGACAATTGAGGAAAATGTTGAGGAAGTGGCTGAATTCAAATACCCAGGAACAATAATCACAAATAGGAATGAGATGAACAAAAAAAAATTAAACACAAGCTCAATTCTTGAAATGCGTGCTATTAGGCATTTCAGAGGTTTTTGATGTCCCAACTCCTTTCAAAAAACGTTAAACTGGAAATATATATAACTATTATTCTATCAGTTATATTATATGGATGCGAAACATGTACTCTTAATTTAAGGGAGGAAAGGAGATTACGAGTATTTGAGAATAAAGTTCTTAGGAAAATTTTTGGACCAAAGAGTGTTGATCAAAGAGGTGAATGGAGAAGACTGCATACTAGTGAATTATATGGTCTTTATAGGAAGCCAGATATAATAAGAACTGCGATGGACATAACACGTGGCATGAATGGTGAATGGAAGACGTGCATGGAAGCTTCTTGTAGGAAAACCAGAGGAAAAACGCTCAGTTGATAGACCAAGAATGAGGTGGAAGAATTACATTAACTATGATTTGAGGGAAGTAGATTATACAGGGGATGATTGGAAAACATTAGGTCAGGATATGGATATATGGAGAGCTTATGTCCGTGCGGCCATGAACCTACGGGTTTGATAGTGCCAATGAGTTAGTTAATAATTTTTTTAATTAGGAATATTCCACTATACAGTGTTTCTCTTTCAACCCAACGTGATTTGTCGCCAGAGGTTCCTGTCTAGAGCATCTTCTTCCCTCAGTTCTCTAGCTTCCATACTTCTCCTCACTCCATCCATCCAACATTCTCTACGTCTCCCTCTTCCACTTCTTCCATTAGCTTTCCAAGTAAGGATCTTCTTTGGTATTCTCTCTTCTTCCATTCTTATGAGGTGTCCATACCATTTCAAACGTTTTTCTTATATTTTTTTCCAGTATGGTTTTTTCAACTTGCATAATTTGCCTTATTGTACTGTTTCTGATCTTATCCTTTCTTGAAAATTGCCTCCAAAAATCCATTTCTACTGCTAACAGCTTATTGGCTTGCTTTCTACTTACTGTCCAGGTAAGTTAATAATAATAATATTAATAATAATGATCAATCCATCCATAGTAATTCTGCCTGAAGGCAGGTCATTCACTGCAATCATAGCATTTACATGCTATGCTTGCAGCTTTACTAGGGAATTGTAGGTATGGTAGCTTCCCGTTGCTTTCCACACCGGTGAAGGATGATGATGGTGATGATGATAATGATAAGGATGATGATGATGGCCATATGATTTCGGGGACCGTTTGGGCCTTAAAGTTTTCCTGACATTTGTCTTACAGGTGAGGAAAAACCCCGATAAAAACCTCACCCAGAAAAACTGCCCCGACCGGGGGATCGAACCCGGGCCCGCTGCGTGACAAGGCAGCACGCTACCTAGAGACCACAGCGGTGGACAATAATATTGATAGTGATAATAATAATAATAATAAAAATAATGATGATGATGATAATAACAACTGGAGAAATGAAGTTCTTACGTTCAGTAGCAGGTGTGACAATTTTGGACAGAAAAAAGAATGAAGATATTAGAAAAAAAAATATTACTTTAACAAATAGAATTGACAACATGAGAAACAACTGATATGAACATGTTGAAAGAATGCCTACAGATAGAATCCCCCAGCTGTTATTAAAGTACAAACAATAGGATTGGACGCCCATATAATAAATGGGAAGATTCATTAAATCCCACTTGATGTGAAAACAGGTCAATAGGCCAAATTTCATGAAGTAGAAGATGAAGAAGAAGAAGATGTTTATTTTATTTGATAAACTTAAGATCATAACGTTTCCACCTCACCTTCGTTATATTATGTATACATTAACAATTCGGGCAGCGGTTGAAAAAGATAACATATGCAGAAACCAAGCTTTGAGATACAGAGCTGTTTTGTTTTGATATCACAAAATAAGAAAAAAGAGCGAAATATCTGGGTGTTATTTTTAATAAACAAGGGAATAGTAGCAATGAGATTATAACGAGAATAAATACAAATAAAGGGTATTATATTTTATTTTATGGAATAAAAATAAGAAAAAAAAACACACACACAAGAGAATATACATCACTCTAGTTCAAAGTGTTAAGGTATGCTATATAAGTAGTGGAAATAAAAGAAGCTCTTGAGCATGGAATTGGATTTCTTGAGATGGAGTTCATGTAAAACACGTCTAAATAAAATACAGAATTATGTGATAAGGGATGGAATGAAAACGGGGAGAGATGATGTTCAGAAGAGATAGTTACTTTGATATGGTCATGTCAATAGTTTGCAGGAATAAATACTCCCTTGTAAGGTATTATGGTGAATATCTCAAGATATCGAGGTCACCCATGACACAATCGGAGTTACGACATTTACGAGGCAATCAACATTAGAAACTCACATATTGTAGAATGCCAGATTAGAGAAAGATGGTGTCTTGGGACGGAGAAACGGCGACAGCTGTAACAATACATGATGAAGAAAAATAAGAAAATATAATATAATGTATTTATATTTCTTTAATAATTAAGAAAAGAATAATTTTTTACCCGGTTGAAACAAATATTTTAATCCCTATATATTAAACATGTTCACCTCTGAGGTCTCGACGTAGCGTACTGCCTTGTCACGAAGCGGGTCTAGGTTCAATTCCCGGTCGAGACAGGCTCTTGGGTGTGGGTTTCTCGGAGTTTTACCTCGCCTATAAGACAAATGTCAGGAAGCTTAGGACCCAACGGTTGACGAAAGTCATCCGGCCATCAACATCATCATTATCATCATCATCATCATTCACCGGCGTGGAAAGCAACGCGAAGCTACCACACCTATAATTCCCTAGTAAAGCTACAAGCTGCTATAATTGCAGTGAAAGATCAGCCCTTGGGCAAAACGCTATAGAATAGCATATTAAACATGGTTTCAGCGTAATTAATGTTTTCGTCACCGCCTCAATTTTGAAATAAATATAATTAAATTCTTGAAAGAAGATACAAAGTATAAGTTGATTATTTATTTACATGTATAGAGTTTCAATGTTTACACACATTTCTGTGCCTGAAGTTTTATTTTCCTTCTCTACTCGTCGCTATCAACTCACTCCATGCCCTCTAGTCCTCTTGTTCTCATTCTGGTTCTAATTTCTTGAATACATACGTTTCGAGGTCTTCCTTTGTTTCTTCTTCCAGGTGGACACCATGCAGATGTTTTTTATCTGGGCAACCTTTCTTCATACTAATCTAATTGCTTATATCTTATTAATATACTATTGAATATTTAATATTAATTTTTTTCTCGTATGTTGGAGTTGATACAAAATGAAAATACACGAGAAGAATTAAATATACGTATACAACCAAAATGAGAAAATAGAAGAGTAGAAAGACAAATAAAAGTCCAAGTCGAGTAAATTACGAAAGAATCCCTACTTCTGGTGAATATGTTCCACCCAAAAGCTAAAGGAAATATTGGGCGCCTGAGGAAAATATGCCTCTTACTCTGTAAAACCCAAATAGGAAATGACACCTAATCTTTGCAAGGATGATTATGATACACAATACAAAACTGATAATGATTATATAAAATATAGGTCTAATATAAATAATAAAATATAAACCTATTACAAACATTGTGTATTGTAATGAAAATTAAAAATGATGGAATTTTTGAAGAAGCAAGTGAATTAATTACTTAGGAACATCAATTACAAATAAGAATGAGATGCAAAGAGAAATTAAGGGGGGGGCGATGGATAAAATTTCTATTTTCTACATTTTGTGAGCTAGAGACTTGATGTTCTGTACAAACATTCAATGCATGATACATAATGATGTGTTTAAGTTTCATTCTTGTGAGACATTTATTTTATGAGTTGTTAAATATTATATTAAAAAAATAGCATATGTTCACAATTAAATGGGTTCCACAATTTTTTAGTAAAATGTCTGATTTTTTACGACCCCTCAAATATTTAGAAAAAAACATCGTGCATTGGAATTCTTATAATGTGAATACAAAGGGAGAAAAAATAATGTTGTACCTCATGCGTGGAATTACAAAAAAAAAAGTAATAATTGCATTCATCTTATTTTTTATTTCTTAAAATACTACTTCAATCATGAAACCCATGCACTACTTTATTACTCATTATTTTTAGGACATGCAGCAAACATTTGAACCTTCTAGGACAAAATTTGTGAATTCCATTCAATTTTGAATGTACAAAAATGCAATGAAAATAAAAGGGTGGAAAAATAAGTTAAAAGATTTGCATGCAGTTTAAATACAATATGTAACATACAGGCCTAATCAGCACTTTAGGGCACTTAGAAGCGTCATAAGCCTCTGAAACTTTGCCAATTTATACATTGGAGTACAGGCTATTTTGTAGTACAAAAAACAAAAAAAAATGCCAATTTTGATTTCAAATGGTCAATTTTTGACCCATCACCTCCTTAAACATAATTCAACTAGGGAAGAGCATGGTATTCTGCATTATAGGGCCTCTTGTCATCTCAACGTCTCTAAAAAAACGTTGAAGTAAAAATACATTAATCTGTTATTCTTCCAGTGTTATTATATGGGTAAGAAACACAGTCTCTTACTTCAAGGAAGAAAAAAAATTACGAGTATTTAAGAATAAAGTTGTTGGGAACATTTTTGGACCAAAGAGAGATGAACAGAAAGGTAGGAAATTATAGGGTATTTGATCTTACTTTACCGCCCTACGTCATGTACTTCTCATTCCTACAACTATTTAGAGGGGGTTGTTTTCTTTCAGTAGCCGTTCCCTACTGCAACTGTCACCACGTGCTTCTGTCGCTGTTGCCTGTGTGAACCCCATTCCATTCAACAAGTCATTATAGTAGCCATATTATCCAGAACTGGTGTGACAGTTGAATGAGAGCCGGAAGTTAGGCTCTTATAATTTATTTTATAATGATGTTACGTAACTGCATCATGCTTCATTTATGTTTTTATTTCTAACTCTTCTGAGGTTAAGTGGCAGCACTTTATTAATCGTAAACACTTTATACTCGTAGAAATCGAAAAAAAATATATAATGCGATCCCAATAGGTCTTAAGATTATTCAATTGAATAATTGCCCCGAAAAAAGATCTAACCCACAAAAATTCGAAACTTAGAGTTTATAATTGATTAGTGATCTATCCGGAGAATATCACGGCATAGTGTAAACGTATCCCTGCTCTCTTCCAGACTCGTTTTATGTATTTGTAAAAGTTAATATTCAGGCGAATATTTAACAAAATGGTGGAAGAATTTAGACAAGTCATGAGAAGCAGTTTATGGGTTAGATCTGTTTTTGGGGAAACTATTCAATTCAGAGAATTATGTTTTAATTCGTTAACCAGCAGAATCGGACCATTTGGAGAACGAAAAGTTAAAAATTGCTCTAGGGGCCGACATTTTAATTTTTGCAACGAAACTGACGCACACCATTAAAATAAAACGTGATAAGCATTTTCCAAAAATCAGCGAAATCTTACAATTAGATGTGAGGATTTATCTGAAAGCCGTAATTTAAAACTCTCTATAGCTGTCGCCATGTTTATTTTGTCGGATCTTAACTGGATACGTATCATTTAGTTAACAAAATAAAAAATATATTCCGTAAACAAGTTCGTAAAAACGGGCGATACATTTGTGTTTCTGATGAATTCGCTTAGTTTACACAGTTCCTGGATGTCGGACAATTTTATTTCCTTCTTCCTTGCACTCCTGCAAGGATTTATCCTATTCGCCATCAGACGATAGGCCTTGTAGTGTTTAGAGACTCCTCCAAAGGAAAAACATCGTGGTAGATGTTAGTTTTCAATGTTATTCGCATTCCGTTCTTTGATGTATTTTGCGCCTGCTGATTTTCACAAAGACATAACCGCATTACACTTGAATGGTACAAGTTGCCAATAGTGCGTCAACAGGCGATGCCATTATAATCTGCCGGCCATCATGCTAGATAATAATATTATAACAATCTAATATATAAAAAATGAATGTTTGTTTGTTTGTTCGTACTTTATACGCGGCCATACCGTTGATCCGATTGTGATGGAGCGTTTTGCAAAATGTTCAGGAGATTCCCGGGATCAACATAGGCTGTAAGAGAGTTGTGATACTCAACTCCTACACCATTAAAAATCGCCCTTTGTAGTGGAAAACGTGAAAAAAATAGCTCTTTGGACGCTTAAATGTATTAGTCTGTCTAAACCATAACAAATACACAAAATTAATGTACACAGAATTGAAAATCTCAAAAGCTCTACAAAAAATCCGCGACAGCGGATAACTCACAATAACCATTTTTATCTTTCATTGATGGCAGAAGTAGAGACGAGTTCGTAGATTCCTGTGCAAGCATAGCAGCACATGGCGGGTATTCTTTTACGTACAACTCACAATAACGAATTTTGTCTTTTAGCACATTTATGCCAAGAAGATCGAGATAAGTAGATTCCCCGGCAACACCGGGTAATCAGCACGGCGAATCTTAAAATAATTACGATATACATTTATAATTATTTTTCATTTCACTTTTTCAACTAATCATAAGAAGTACATTAATTTTTGTCTTTCAGTTCATTTATGCCAAGAAGATCGGGATGAGTAGATTCCCTGGCAACGCCGGGTAATCAGCATGGGTATCTAAAAATATAAATTTATAATTATTTTTCCTTTTACTTATTCAATTAAACATAAAAGCACATTAATTTTCATTTATTTAGGCGTAGCAGCGTACGCCGGGTATTAGCTAGTACCTTATGAAAATACATAAGGAAGTAACATTAGGAGGTTCTACTTAATAAATAAGTTTGTTCTGCCTTCATCTTACCTCATATTTTCTGTTATTGTAAGACATGTTTCAAAGCATCTTTGCTTCTTCAGTTGGTACTCATTCCGCTCATTCTTGTGTGATTTTTTTTTAAATCAACATTAAACAAGTCTGGAATGTACTCTTGCCATTGAACTTGCATTGTCTCAATATATGAATGTATGGCAGATAATTATGAAATTCTCGGGCACTTTGCCACGGATCTTTCAGTTATAATAAAGATGTCAGCGCATATACATGTTTTACAGATAATACAGACATAAAAAAATAAACTCAATGCGGCATAAAATTTCTCTCACTTTTGCAAAAATGGTGTAAGACTTATAGATCCTGTGCCTTTTGTAACGTGGCTGAATAAATAAGCAATTGCCGGGAGCTGAATGCAAACAATATGTATTTTTTGGCTTCACAAGGATTAAACGAAGCGACACTGCATTTATACATAGTTTCAATGCAGTGAATATGCTCTGTTTTTGTATCTCTTTATAACTAACTCACTGGCACTATCGAACGAACCTATAGGTTCATAACCGTGCGGACATAAGCTCTCGATACATCCCTATCCTGAGCTAATGTTTTCCAATCATCCCCTGTATAATCTACTTCCATCAAATCATGGTTAATGTATTAACCCACCTCATTCTTGGTCTACCAATTAGAGGTATTCTTTCTGGTTTGCATACAAGAAGCTTCCATGCCCCTCTTTCATTCCACATTCGTGTCATATGTCCTGTCAATCACAGTATACGAGACTAAACTGTTATTTTATATCTGGTTTCTTATAAAGACCATGTAGTTCACTATTGTAGTCTTCTACATTCGCTGTCTGTTCATCTCTGTTTGGTCCAAAAATTTTCCTAAGAACTTTATTAACAAACATTCGTAAATGTAAATGCCCATGTTTCGCATCCATGTAATATAACTGGGGGAATAAGAGTTTTATATATTTTCAGTTTAACGTTTTTAAGAGAAGTTGGGACGACAAGAGTACCTGTAATGCATAATAGCACGCATTTCCAGAATTGAGTCTATGATTAATTTCTGTGTCCATCTCATTCCTGTTTGTAAATAATGTTCCTAGGTATTTGAATTTAGTCACTCAAAATTTACGCCATTTTTCATCAATTGTCAATTTCCATTATATAATTTATTTCTATGTGTGAACGTATAATTATTTTATTGAAGTTTACTTCCAGTCCCAATTTCTTAGTCTTACCCAATAGAGTGTGTGCGTTGGCCTTTAGCATCTCCTCGCTATCGCCTAATAATACATCATCAGCAGAAACTAATAACTTATTAACACCATTGAGTTGTAGGTCTTCTTCCTTTGTTTATGTTTTTTAAAAGGATTTCAATTTTAAACTAATGGACGAATACTCATATTTTTTATAGATGTGTTCTCATTGGACGTGCAGAGATAATAAAAAAAAAACCGTCATCCAGGAATTACGTAAACTAAGCCAATTTCTTTGCAAGTCGAATTATGGTCCGATTTTTCAGTTTATGGAATATATATTTATTTTTGTCATTTAAATCGCATGCATTGCATCAAAATATGGCTGTGATTTTTAAATTTCGGGTATCAGGTAAATTCTTTCTTCTAATGGTTGGCATTCGCTGAATTTTGGAAAATACCTTTTTCGTTCTATTTCAGTGACATATACTGAACTCTTAAGGGCACCCAGTACTTATTTAGTTATTTACTTTACCTGATGGATATAAGACTGTAACTGAGTGGAAAAAAAAATATTTTTTTTTCTTTTTGCTTCACAAATTCCAGGAAGGTTTATTTTATCGATGTGGTAATATTATTTTATCCATTTTGGACACTTAAACTCATAAAAATTGATTTTTAAAAATGGCGTATCTATGTTCTGCTAATGTGCACGCTTTGGTTTTTGCAGTTTCCCGTAACTTATATTTTTATATATTTTGTTTTTAGTTATATAAATCATTAAATAGGAAAATAATTTACACTTTCATAATTCCAGTATTGTAAGGGCATAATATTGTAGAAACAAACTTTTTGTTTTGTAATGTAATTTTGAAAATTTACTTAAAATTGAAAAATTGAGTCAAATATTTAGTAATATTTTATACAGTGTGAAAATACGCAAATATACATCATCATCATCATCATCATCATCATCATCATCATCATCATCATCATCACTACTCCAGGGATTAGGCAATTGCCCGTTCCGACTTCATAATGCATCAGCCCAACGTCTTCTAGGTCTTCCAACATCACGTCTTCCTCGTGCTTGATAATTTCTTGCTAACAATGGATATCTCTCCTTACTCATTCCATCCATATGATCAATCCATTTCTGTCTGTAATTCGTGACCTTATCCAATAAAGGCTGTACTTTCAATTCTTCTCTTATATCCTCATTTCTTATTCTATCAAGTCTTGTATTTAAATTATAATTATTTGGGATCTTGGCCTCCTACTATCCTAAAAGGACACTTTTACGCCCTGTAATGTGATCACTAGAGGGCGGATTTATATGCACTAAAAACCATAAATATATGCATGCAACGATGCAGAAAAAAGTTGAAAGTATGCTCTTAAAATTAAAAAAAAATATACACAAAAAATAATTTTCTTCATATAGTAAAATACACTATTTTCTCACATCATTTTATTTATTTTTATGAAGCAAAATTGTAATATTTTTACTATTTCGCTCCTAATTGAAGTTAACAATTGTACTTTATAGTGTCATTCTCATTAATCATGTCTATTTTATGAAATATAAGCCAACAATCATTTATCGATCACTTATCAATTTTTGTTACAATAAATAACCAAATATTTTTATAATTTTTCTTGTAGAAAGCCCTTCCTTCTGTCACTTAAAATGTGTTTGTACGAAGAGAATGATCTCTCCACTTCACATGAGGTCACAGGGCAGTATCGCAAAGAGGCTGTCACTCACAGAAGAAGAATTATATTGATTTAATAATGTGATAAATTGGTAATAAGTTATTTAAAATACATGTTCGTCGCAGAGTTGGCATAGGACAATTTTTCCATTTATTGTTAATGTAGGATTCCCACCAATCCATTGATGAAGCAATGACATTTTACTGGATTTTTCCTTCGGCATTGAAAACACTTATCTTGGTCCACTAACACTCACAAAATGGTATTTGAGAAAATAATTTAAACTTCGATTCCCGATTTGTTTTGTCACCGTGTTCAATAATGTGCAACAGGCTTGCTTTGTGTGAAATGAAGTATATTTTGCACACATGAAAGTATATTTTAGGAATGATTCCTGAGTCTTTGTCGTGTATGCCGACAGTCTCAATAAAGCTGATGTGCAAACTTCAAAGAATATCGCTGGTTGAAAACGAAAGAAGGAAATTACCACCAATAAATGTCCATTGTTAGCAAGCACGTTCATCTTTTATGAAACATTCCTTTCATGAAAT
>JASPKZ010010696.1:5207500-5372500 GCA_030220185.1 Diploptera punctata
GTAATGTCAGCAAACATCTTTGGCTATTGGTATACCCATATCTTTGCAGCTATATATATATATATATATATTATATATATATGCAGAATTTGGAATAACAAAATATGTGAATATATATTTCTTTTGTCATTTAGACATAGCCATGATACATGGAGAATTGTCACAATTAACACTGTTAATGAGAGAGGGTGGATGTATATCATATGATATCCAGAACCTATAGGTGTTGCTGGACCGCTGGTTCCCATGGCAACAGCGACGCGCGCGTTTGGGGTACTTGCCTCTCAATGGTTGGGAAGAAAGATTTCGTTATATCGTCACTTGTTCGTTGTCGTCCTCGGATCTCTGCTGTCGTTTACAGCAGTAGTTCGCATTCGATAGTGTTTGTAAGTGAATACCATATACATAACTAAGTGTGTGATCAATCGGAAACATATCAACATCTGTCACGCCCTTCTTTCGCCACGTGTTGTTTCACTCGTAATTGTGACTATCGATATTGTTAGTGTGATTTTCTTTTTTTTTATTGTTACAATTTTCTGTATTTTATTAGACATAAATATTTGTGGTCATTTCATTTCTATGACATTTTGGCATACCAGCAGGCTGTGTATGTTTATTGTTGTCTGTATTCGTGTGTTTTGTGAAAATCTGATACACTTTTTATTTCACTATGTATAGAAGGTTTAGCATATATGGTCTTATCGGGTCTATTTTATTATTTAAAGGTGCAGTTATATGGCCACAATAAGAACAGTTAAATCTCGTAGATTGAGATAGCAGAGTACGTTAACGAATTGGGGAATTTAAGACGCGTATGGAAACTTTTCGCAGGAAAACCAGATGGAAGATGCCTAGAACGTAGGGCAAGAATGAGATGAGAGAATAATATTAAACATTATTTGAGGAAGCTGGATACAGGGAATAATTGGAAAATCTTCGCTCAGGATAGGGATGTATGGAGAGTATATATATATATATATATATATATATATATATATATAGATGTTATAACTATCTTTTGACATTTGGCAATGAAGGCAAATATGAAAAGAAAAATTGTGTGAATTGAGAATACTACATATATAAGAAAAATATATGTTTGTGTTGGAATAGTTGGGTAGGTCAGGTCGTAAGAGCGCTAAACGTACAGAGTTTTGAGACTCTGGTTCAAATCCCGACTAAAGCATTCATTTTTCTTTTCATATCATATATATATATAATTATATATATGAAGGGCTTAGGGCAGTAATATGATAAGCCACATTATGTTGAGAAATATTATTTAATAATAATAATAATAATAATAATAATAATAATAATAATAATAATAATAATAATAAATAGCTTTATTTCACCTGGCAGAGTTAAGGCCTTAAGGACTTGTCTACCTCTCAACCAGGTTAAAAAAATAGAAAAATTATTCTTACATCTAAATTATAATAAACATAAGTAAGTATACGTGGTACGTTTACAATATAATTATTATTTACAAAACATTTTGATTCAATCTAGGGTTAACAATTGAAATATAAAATGTACAAGATAGAAAAGTAAGATAAAAAACTATTAATGACATAGAATAAATTTAGTTGACGAGAAAAATTAATTATTTAACAACAAATATTTGTATAAGCGTGACCTAAGTGCCAAGTATGCGGCAGCCCCTGATATCTTGGGGAAGGAAATTCCAGGAGCGGACAGATAAAATGATAGCAAATAAATCTATTGAAATATCCATAAAATCATTTGTAAGTGCGGAAGTAATGAGTTAAAAGATATATACACACAATGTATTAACAACAATGCTGTCCAATTAATATTTATAATTTTTTGAAACTTTAAAATCCTTATATCTCAGGAGGAAGAACATGTAGCTTATCACGTTATTGCTCTAAGCCCTTCATATATATATTATCCGCCTGTCCATGAACCTCCAGGTTGGATAGTGCTAGTGAGAGTTAGTTTTAATAAAATGGTGAATATGATGAAATGGGGTCTGGTTATTAAATTCCAATCCAGAATTTATCTTGACGACTGGAAAATCAGGAAAAAAAAAAAAAACCTCAGTCAGGAAGGTCATAACCGAGGTTTGAATACGGAACCTCCCTCATAGGAGTCTGAAATACTATCTCTTGAGTCAAATCGCATAGTAATTACATATTTAATTATAAGGGATATCGTGATTAATTATTAAATGGATCATGATATTTTAATTCTAAAACACCATTTGCTTTGTAGACAGAAGAAAATCAGGAGAAAGCTCTAGTAAGACTGGTAGACCCTGGATTAAACTAAAAAATAATGTATCAATTTTTTAAAGGCGTTGTGTCATTGTCATTTATTCATTATTGCTAATCCCACCACTAAAATCAGATAGATTAAAAGTGTCTGGAGGTATTATATTTAGTTATATGTATATAATTCCTTTCTCTATCCATCTCTATCTAGAATAAAAAATATACGATTTTTGTATAATCGACCACAGCCATGTAAATGAATAAATCAGACAAGTTAAACTTTCAAAATTTATAAAAGTATCCATAATCGTTTTCTGGATTTGAGATTAAAATAATAATAATAATAATAATAATAATAATAATAATAATAATAATAATAATAATAATAATAATAATCATATTAATCATAATAATAATAATCATACTAATAATGATCATAATAATAATTATAATATTATTACTTCTATAAGATTTCTATGCTCTTAAGATTGTGAACAAAGTATTCAAATTATGTAATACTATTTTCAAAATTATTCTACATTTTATGAGGATTTATTTTATTAAAACGCTGAAGAAATTAGCGATCCGAATGTTTTAAAATCCAGTATCTGAAATGGAATATAGAATATTTACACATTTTTATTAAATTATTTCTAATTGTGCAGAAGTAATATTTCAAACAATAAATAATTAATTGATTACACCGAACGTACTCACATGAGGACATGGCTGATCCGTACAATGAGCTTTTTAACCAAGCTGATTTAGTTATGCTTATTTTCCTACAGATGTCAGTGAGTGACAAGTGATCAGCGCATCGTCTCAAGGAGACATCTAGTAGGTAACTAAGGTATTACTCGGATGAGGAATGCTCAGTGACACTACTTTATTTATTTAGCATGGAGGAATTATGACTATGTGGCCTTCTCTTCCACTCACCAGGACAAAAATATTTCACATTAAAATAAAAAAAAATCACAATAATATTATATACTAAACGATTATCTGCCTAAACTGAAAAATAATAAAAATAATGTCTAATAATACAATACATTTGAAGTAAGGTGACCAGACGTCCCGATTTTGGCTGAACAGTCCCGATTTTTAACAATTTTGTCCCGCGTCCCGCCGCGTTTTAAAAAAGTCCCGATTTTTGGAAAGAATGCACGACAAGCTAGGTAACGGCGGGAGAACGGAAAGGGAATATACGGTTTTTGGCGGTCATGTGGCTATTTCGCTAGGATATTTTGTATTATTTTTGTTAATTTTATAATGTTAAACGTTAATAATAACAAATAAGTGTTGAGAACTGATTATCGAGAGCTGCGTATCAAAGTTTACACTGTTGATCAGTTAGAATTCGACAACCATTGTTTGGTAAATAAAGTGTGTACATTAGAAAAATCACAATTGGGTGTTGAGACTTTGAAAGCCATTTTATGTGTGAAATATAATTTAACAAATTCTTGTGAAAAAAATCAAGACATTTTAAACAACGATAGCAATCTACTAAAAACATCACTCAAATGAGAAATATGCCAAAAAAATAAAATAATACCGGTACTATATATAATTTTTTTAATGTATTACATTTGTAAATTGTACTTATGTTGAAATAAAAATAATTAATTATATTACAATCATATTTTTGCGTTCTATAAACACTTTTGTTGCTCCATATAGACAACATTTTTAATCAATGGTGTCCAGCTTTATCAGTGTTAAAATCTGGTCACCTCAATTGAAAGACTATTAAAATTAAAACTAATTAGATAATTTATACACAAAGGAAAGCACACTCTCACAGATTATCCCTGTATAGATAGGTATATATCCATCCATAGTAATTCAGCCCGAAGGCAGGTCCTTCACGGCAATCATAGCATTTTCATGCTATGCTTGCAGCTTTACTAGGGAATTGTAGGTGTGGTAGCTTCCCGTTGCTTTCCACACCGGTGAAGGATGATGATGATGATGATGATAAGGATGATTATGATGATGACCAAATGATTTCGGGGACCGTTTGGGCCTTAAAGTTTTCCTGTCATTTGTCTTACAGGTGAGGAAAAAACCGATAAAAACCTCACCCAGAAAACTGCCCCGACCGGGGATCGAACCCGAGCCCGCTGCATGACAAGGCAGCACGCCACCTCGAGACCACAGCGGTGGACTACTATAGGTATATATATATATATATCCTATATACATTTTGATCATGATCATTTTCGGTGTCTACTAGATACGATCGGTGAAGATCTGTAAAACAAATTTCAAAACTTTTTTTAATAAGAGGATTCGAGGTAGCATACTGCCTTGTCATGCAGCGGGTCCCTGTTCGATTTCCGATCGGGCAAGCTTCCTGGGTGGGGACTTTTTCCCGGGGTTTTTTTCTCACGTGTAACACAAATGTAAGGCGCAAAAGGTTTCCGAGCATCATCTTCATTACCAACCTTCACTGATGTGGAAAAAAACGGGAATCTTCCACACCTATAATTCCCTAGTAAAGCTGCGAGGCATAGCATGAAAATGTTATGATTGCAGTGAAAGACCTGTCCTCGGGCAGAACATATAGAATAGAACCTCATTAACTTAATTATTTCGGAAAAAAGCTAATATGTAACTGTATATGATAAGTATCAAGTTTATAAGCTTCCGTGACAGTTGCAGTTCTTTAATTAAAATATAGAGTATCCTGAAGTGTTTTAATTCCCCTATTATGTTACACGTAATTTATATCTTTGAAACCGTTAGCTGTGTAATAAGAGATAATGGAAATATAATATCATTAAAGAGCGGCATTCTAGTACGCAATAGTCACTTTTTTTTTTTTAATAAAGATTCTTTATTTCTCCTAGTTTAAAAAAGATAAAACCGCTCCAATTGTATGTTATTAACTTATATAATTTTTTCTGCATTTAATATTTTTCACTGGTTTAGTGCAAGAACAGGGTCTAATGGACTTAACTATACCAGATCAATTTAACCTAAATTCCAGACCATGGGCAACCACATGCAACCTTGAATGCACGAAATTTCCTATGGTTTGAACGGGAATCGAACACCGGATTTAACAACTCTCACTGGCGCTTCATTATAATTTACCACTCATCATATCATCGGGGGTAACGTAACTCCGCCTTCTAGGCGCCCCAACTTCAGAAGTGGGTTACAATTAAGCCAATACCAGAAGAGAACACCAGAAATGTCGAAATGAAAACCTGGGGTATTGAATTAAAAAATACCAGATCAATTAACTCTTAAATTGACAATTTAAATAAAACAATAAAATAGACGAATAGAATATACGTTTGTCGAATTACACAATCGCCATCCATCCATAGTAATTCTGAATTCTGCCGAAGCCAGGTCCTTCACACTAAAGTCAATAGCATTTTCATGCTATGGGGCCTTTGCAGTTTTACTAGGGAATTGTAGGTGTGGTAGCTTCCTACATGCTTTCCACACCGGTGAAGGATGAAGGATTATAATGATGGCCATATGATTTCGTGGGAACCGTTGATGGGCCTTACGAAGTTATTCTGAACATTTGTCTTACAGGTGAGGAAAACCTCGAAAAAACCTCACCCAGAAAACTGCCGCCCCGACCGGGGATCGAACAAAAAACACAAAGGCCCTGGTCTGCGTGACAATGCGCCACGCTACCTTCGAGCCCACAGCGGTGGACTGTACACAATATAATTAACAGAAACATTAATGGTTGATTTCGTTGTACAACGGTCCGCCACATATTGTATAACTGGAAAAATAACTTACGTACAAGTTGCCATTTTATAGCGTACATGCATCATCATCAACAATCGCGGATTAATCCCATGGTGCTTGTTTCCGTTCGCCACTCATAGATTCTCATTCAGAAAGTTGAAACTCCATCTCTTTTTTGGTCTATAACAACATTCCTGTCTCCCTTTTGATATGTAAGTAAGAATAATTTTTGGAATCCGATCAATCTCTCATTCTTTGAACATGTTCTTTCGCAGTTTTTTTATAGATTTCCTTTATTTTATCTAAAAGTTTAAAAAATATTTATCTCATTTCTAATATATTCACTTCTTTTTTTTTATCTAGAAAGTTGCAGCCAGCTACACTTCTCAGAAATCTCATTTCAGCTGCTTCTATGATTTTCTCTTCTCTTTTAGTTATAACCCAAAATTCACTACTACATAATAGTAAGGGGACTGATCACTGCTTTATAAAATTTTAGTTTCGTTTCTTTTTTTGTGTTTTTTTTAAACATCGTTTGGTTAAGGAGGTTGTAGCCACATATAGAATTTAACTCATTACGTTTGTGAAAATCGCTTCCATCTTTAAAATAGGAGATTTCATAACTCAGGTACCTATTTAAAATGTGTTCACTTGTTCCATGGGTTCCCCCCTCCAGAATTATTTAAGCTTATAGGGCCTAGTAATCTGGGAGAAGAGAAATCCATTAAAAGCCAAGATTTTCGTTTTACTTACTTGACATTTTGAAATTATACTTCAGTATAATGTTTAGTTAATTGAACAGGAGTGTTTTTTGTAGACCATCTTCTAAGCTAGATATTAGAACTTGGTCGTCAACACAAAGTAAGGTATCGAAGATCTTATTTCTTAATTTGAAATGCGATTCCAAATGTATCTGCCAATTATATATGATATCGTCAATAGAAATATTAAAAGGGAGGATGAAAGCGGACATCCCTGTTCTATTTTATTGTTACTGTTATAATATTCTTTTTGGTTTTTTGCTCCAGTTTTCTAGGTGTGTGAGACTTTTATTAACTACATAGAAAAATTTTTCTGCAGTTTATGCTGATGTAATGCCTTTCTGTTTCATTATCTTCCACAATTTATTTTTGTTAACTTTGTGAATGGTCCCCCTTTTCATCACGAGGGGTGACTATAAAATGCCATAAAAGTTTTTAGATTTATATTCTCATGTTTTTGTCAATTAATTTGGATTGATAGTGAAAATGGCTTAAACTATTATTAATGTAATTTTTGCCTTGATCTTTCGTCGGTGTCTTAGAAAGTAGGAACGGAGCGCAGAAATTTTAAGATCTATATAGTCGTAAATATATATATATTTATTAGAGCAACGCTCAGTAGTTAAATTCCTTCGGGAATTCTTCCCAATATGCACATTCGATTTGACAATGGGTAATGCTTTTGTTTCTCCTTTAATAATTCAAACTGTGATAATAAAACACTTGAAGATTATGCTGAAATACAACATTCTGCTGCGAGTGAGTTCTCTAGACCGCGCGAATTTCACCCGTTCCTCTTACTTGACTCTTAATATTGGCGTTTCAATTAGAAATATAAAATCCTCTATTAAAATAATTGAATTTTCCCTTGTTACTTTACTACTCGCCCCATTCATTCTATTCTTGAATATTTCTTCTTCTTCTTCTTCTTCTTCACTTCATGGGCTAGGCAAATTGCCTGTTCCGCTTCACAGTTGTTCTATATTTTCACTGGCCTTCGTACATTCTTTGAACCTTTTGGCTTGTAGTTAAATGCTGCTTTTGGTAATCTTGTTACATTCATTCTTTCTACATAGCTAAACCATGTATCTCTACATTTCTTGATTTTATCATTCAGTGAATATATATTTAACGCTGTTCTTATAACTTCATTCTTTATCCTATTCAATATTGTGCAGTCTTTTGTTCTTCTAAGGAAGTTCATTTCTGCGCTTTGTATTCTACTTTGTAACTTTTTGGTCATTACCCAAGTTTCACTCCCATAAATTAATGCAGGAACTGCCAATGTTTTATAAAACTTCAATCTAGTATCTCTTCTTGTTTTGTTCTTTAATGTTTTATGTATAGTTCCGAATATCATTTGAAATTTTGAGAGTTGTAAATTTATGTCTCTTTCAGGTTTTGTATCGATAGTAAAATTACAACCCAAGTAATTAAAATTAGTTACTTGTTCCAGAGGTTTGTTATCTATTATGATTTTTTATTTTAAATGTTCATTTCCCCAAAATGCCATTATTTTTGTTTTTTCTTTTGATATTTTAAAGTTATATTCTTGGCATAACTGATTTAATTTATGTAAAGGATACTGCAAATTATTTTCATTTTATTGAACAATAACCACATCATCAGCATACATTAAAATGTTTAATATTTGAAAACAGTTCATTCTTATACCTACATTAACATTTCTTTTCCAATTTTGGATGATGTCATTAATATATAATGACATTATATGAATATTATCTTGTGATAATTCGATTGATGGGCAGATATATTTATATAATTTATTAAATAAAACGTAGTGGTCATACTTACATAAAACACACACACACACACACACACACACACACACACACACACACACACACACACACACACACACACACACACACACACACACACACACACACACACACACACACACACACACACACACACACACACACACACACACACACACACACACACACACACACACACACACACACACACACACACACACATATATATATATCATATTCTATAGTGATCTGCCCTAGGGCAGATCTTTCATGAAATCATAGCATTTTCATGCTATGCTTTGCAGCTTTACTAGGTAATTATAGATACGGCAACTTCTCGTTGTTTTCCACACCGAAGGATGACGATGATGATAATGATGGTGATGGCTAGATGATGTTCGGGGACTTTTTGGACTTCAAAGCTTTCTAACATTTGTCTTACAGGTGAGAAAAAACCCCGAAAAATCTCAACCAGGAAGCTTGTCCCGACCGGGAATCGAACCCGGGCTCGCTACGTGCGATACCTTAAGACCACAGCTGTGGACTTTTATATATCTCATTTAGGTCTATTTATTTGTTTAGCAGGTTTCACAACATCTTCCTGTATCCAATTAATCTACTGTAATTCTCCTCCACATTTCTCTGTCATTACATATATCCATCACCCAATCCTTTTCCCCTCATGCTGCTCAAAATATTATTAATCCACGTTATTTTTGGTCGCCTTCTATTCTTGATCTATTAAAAAATACCAAGTGGCACCCGTTTTAGTATTGTTCTTGGGAATTTGTCGTCTGTCATTCTTTTTTACATGACCATACCATGGTAATTGTTTGTCTATATTAAATCCACAATTGAAGTTTGAACATTCTCCTTTCGTTTAATTACACTGTTTCATATTTTCTTGCCAGTACGCAAAGTTGGAGATCCTGGATTCAAATCCCGTTTCAGGAATTAATTTTGATCTTTAGTTGTAAAATATAGTCTCTTACATAAGGAAAAACCCTAAATGCATTTGAAAATAGGATCATAATACCAATCACCAGTGGAGTGATATCTAGTATGTAAAGAGTCCAAAAAATCAATTGAAATGGTTCTTTCATGAAGAAACAGTTTTAAGAGAGCACACCTTCATATGTTTTTAAGCCTGAAACTCAACAGGCTACACAAAGAATTTATTACTACTATTTAACTCATGCCCCAAATGGGAGTCAATAACCAATCACATTTTAATAATTTTTTATTTACAACCAATCACAGTTGTGTTTCGCCTAGAATTTACCAATTAAAGTTTATCGTAATAAAGAAAGCATCTCCTTTTTAACATTCTGAATAGGTCATAGCATTATTTTGCAGTAACTGACCCTCTAATAAATACGGCTACCAGATTGTATATATAGTGCATGAATGTCAACACGTAGCGCATGCGGGAGATAATATAAAAACATTTGTAGCAATTGATTATACCACCAAAAAAAGAAACCACTGTTTGCACTTTCTTAAATGTATTTTTTCCAAAAAATATAATTGTCATATTTACATCATAGGACATCAGAAATGAATTAATATACAGTTTGATGTGTTTCATTTTTACTCCACTGAGTGCATTCTTACAATATTGCGTTCCTTTGGCAATAAATAATATGATCTGGTTGCAGTGACGAACAAAAGAAGCAAATGAAGCGTATCAATCGTTTCTCATTTGTTTTCAAACATCGCCGTTTACATTAAATATATAAATATTTTAAAATAACTATAGTTAAATAATGATTTGTGAGTAAACACTTAATTTTATTCGTTAAATAGTCCTAACAAATGCCACGAGTGATTTCCAAATTGTTTAAATAAATTCACTCCTCACTTCGTGAGTCGTGAATTTATCGATAACCTAATTTGGAAATCACTCGTGGCATTACTTATGATTATGTGACTTGATATGATTCCAATGCAGTGGAGGTGATGTAAAACAACATCCGAACTCACTGGTACTATCGAACCCGGAGGTTCATGGTTGCGCGGACATAAGCTCTCCATACATACTTATCCAGAATCAATTCTTCTAAAAAATCTCCTGTAAAATTCACCTTTCTCAAATCACAATTAATGTTATTTTTTCACCTCATTTTTGTTATACAACTACATGCTTTCCTTTGATTCTCCTACAAGTCTCGTTTCCTGTAAGAAGTTTCAATGTCCTTAAGTTTTCTACAAGAAGTAACTTGCTCCCCTTTCATTCTCCATTCGAACCATATGCTCTGCCCATCGCACTCTACGAGAACTATCTGTACTTATTAAATTTGTTTTCCCATAAAGATCATGTAACACTCTGTTATGTAGCCTTCTCTTTCACTTTCTGTTTTGATCCAAAAAAAGTCCTAAAATCTTTATTCTAAAATGCTCGTAATCCTCTATGCACCGTTAAAGTAAGATCCCATGTTTCGTTTCCATATAATTTATCTGAAGAATAACCGTTTTATATATTTTAACTTTTTTGACAGAAGTTGCAAATACATGAGCCTCAATAATACGTAATAGCGCCCCTTTCCATAATTGAACCTATGTTTAAATTTCTTTAGACACTCATTTCTGTTATAATATTATTGTTCCTAGGTTTTTTAATTCAGCTATCTTCAAAATTTCCCTCATTTGTCATTAACTGTCCATTTTCTTTATATATATACACTTTTCTAAGTCTGACAAATTCATTCTAACAAGGCAAATATTATAGGATGATTATGATGGAAAATTTGTGTTTGGAGTCTAATGGGACCTTACAGTTTCCTGACTTTTTCTTAAAGGTGAGGAAAAACCTTATGTTAGAAACTTATCTCGACTGGGATCAAACCCAGCCCGTTGCGTACGATACAACGGCTTTTCCTCCAGACCTCAGAGGTAGACTAATAATTATATAGAAGACTTGTTACAAAAGCAGAGATTTAGTAATGAAATGCTCAAGTTAGAGCATGACCAAAGGGAGTGTTCTAAGAGCACTATTTACTAAATCTAATTATGTAACGTGTTGTCTACATTATTTTGTCTACGTTCAGAGTATTTTAATGTATGTTGTATTATTTAGTATATTTAATGAAATTTATTTATTGCGGAAGCGATATGTTTATAGAAAGAGTAATGTGGGCTTTGCAGAAAAAATACACCACAAATCAACAAACATTGTTGTTATATTCTGCAATTTTGGGCGATAGTTTCATATGTGAATTTAAAGTAAAAATAAGCGGAGAAGGTGTTTTTGACGGTTCATCAGGAAAAAAATTAAAAGCAATTCAAATTGCAGTAAAGTAAAGTGATCCCATAACAGGCCCGGAGGCCCTTGGGGTAATAGGAGATTAAGGCTCCCACTTTTTCTAGACAATCGGCACTTTATGTCAGCCGGGTTGTCAGCCCTGCGTGACGGCCGCCTTTACCCCCAGAACAAGCGTCTGGTGCTCATTTCCGTTAGAGGCTGAGTCGACCCCAGGACCATAGTGCCGCCAGAGGGTTTGGGTCAGTTTAAAAATCCTGACCCCAACGGGACTTGAACCCTCGACCCTCCGGCTTGTAGCTCAGTGCCTTAACCACTACGCTACGGCGTGCATCTATTAATATACTTCCAGAAAAGTAAAGAGAAAGTTTATTTACGTAGTTATACGAAAATCAAGGACTGGTGTTTTACGTTTTGTTGAACCTGTATTTTATATTTTGATAGCCTGTTTTGTTAGAATATAAAGTATAGGTTTTGTTGCTAGTAACTACTAACTAAAGCGTCACAGATTGTTACAATAGTAGATAAAGCAAAATATGATACAGAGATTTCATCCTTTTCCCCACGCGTATTGGGTTTTGTTACATTAAAATTTCAAAGTTAGAGCTACTAAATAAATGACTTACACAAATAAGTAAAAAAGGAAGAATTTCTTCGGAGAATTATACCGTGAGAAATAGGCATTAGGAAGGATTAGAATGTTTTTACAGTTTTTACACGCTTTATATTAGCTTGACCTGTATCTATCTATGTAACGGAATCTTTCAACACGATTTGCACCCACTTAAAACATTGGATCGACTTGAAACTTTGTATAGTTGTAAAGGACCAATGATAATACAATAATTTCATAAATAATATATAATAGTTTTAATAATTGATTTCGTACATCTCATTGATGGATAAATCATATTTGAAGAGAAAAATTATACGCTCAGACCGGGACTTGAACCCGGGACCCTTGGTTCTCTAGACCAAGTGCTCTACCAACTGAGCTACCTGAGACAAGTACCGATCTAAACGCAAATCTTTCTCTTATACATTGTAATTCCCTTCCAAACAAATGCTCTGAAGCCATGCTTCTATCTTGCAAATGTCGGCTCCTTTATTAAGAAGACATATTTGGGAATTATACATTACAGCCAGTACGGCTTTTTTTTTTTTTTTTTTTTTTTTTTTTAAAAAAAAAAAAAAAAAAAAAAAAGCCGTACTGGCTGTAATGTATAATTCCCAAATATGTCTTCTTAATAAAGGAGCCGACATTTGCAAGATAGAAGCATGGCTTCAGAGCATTTGTTGGAAGGGAATTACAATGTATAAGAGAAAGATTTGCGTTTAGATCGGTACTTGTCTCAGGTAGCTCAGTTGGTAGAGCACTTGGTCTAGAGAACCAAGGGTCCCGGGTTCAAGTCCCGGTCTGAGCGTATAATTTTTCTCTTCAAATATAATATATAATAGGTTGCGGAATTATCGACTTTTTAGTCCATCGTTGTAATAAATTAATATTATATCCTCTGGTAGCGCAGTTGGTAGAGTGGTGGACTGTAGTGGTATATAATTTCAGTAATCCATAGGTCGCTGGTTCAAACCCGGCCCGGAGGATTTTTTAGAAGAATACTACTTTTAGCTCATTAAAAAACTAAAACAACACGCTTTATAAAAAACGAAACTAAAAAGTAAAAAAATAAATAATAGTTTAAAAAACTAAAACAACACGCTTTATTAGAAAACCGAACTAAAGAATGAAAAATAATTTTAATTTCCAACACGCTTGGGATAAAATTAAAGTGGTCAACAAAAAAAAATCATCTCCAACACATATAGAATAAAACTAGAGTTATCAACAAAAAGAAAATCATTTTACCATCAAAAGCGTGGGGTGCTTTTTATGGTTTTTACATTTTCTTCTTAGAGACTTTACTTTTACCAATATCTGTTTATTAACAAATATATTAATTGATATAGAGCACCCTACGCTTTTGGTGGTTAAATTATTTTTTTTGTAGATAACTCTAGCTTTATTCTAGATGTGTTCGAGATGATTTTTTTGTTGACCACTTTAATTTTATCCCAAGCATGTTGGAAATTAAAATTATTTTTCATTTTTTAGTTCGGTTTCCTAACAAAGCGTGTTGTTTTAGTTTTTTAAACTATTATTATTTTGTAGAATATTTAATCTGCCCTTATGTACACCCCTTACTTAATAACGAAGTTTTCGTGTCAAGTTTGTTCCGGAGGGAGTTGAAGTAAACATTGGATAGACGCAATTCTGTGTTTTTATCACGTGGGACACGAGAAGGGTGGGGGATTCAGTAAATATTTATGTTCTGTATGTATAGCACATGAAACTTAGTGTTATTGTGATAATGTCCTGTGTTTGTCAACAAAATGCTTTATGACAATTTCTTTAATTCATCAGTGCCCGCCGTGCGGTCGATGTAAGTTGTATTTACGACTCGAAGCAATAAAAGAAGATTGAATTAAACTCCGTGTTAGCTAAGACTTCATCGGGTAACATAAAGTGAAATAAAAACAGACTTGTGTTGTAATGTTCTCCTTTGATAAAATACCTGTGCTTTTTATTAACTGAAGAAGTACTTCCAGGTAGAATTCAGTGCTTTTCCGTGTGATTTGTTGTGCTCTAAGAATCTCTTGTGTTACTGAGTTGAATCAAAATGCAAACCAATGTTCAGATTGACTCCAAGAATTTGAGGTCATCTCCTGATCCTACTTCGGTCCAGGTGTATGATCCCAGGACCAAAACTTTAAAGGTATGTACCTAAAAATCTAATTTATGAATGCATATTACTATTGTGTACGTGTCAAAGATAATTTTATATTCTATGAAATACTGTCAATAGTTAACCGCATCTATAGTTAACGTTTAACAAATCTGCCTACAATACTAAGGACCCCGAGTTCGATTTCGGGCTTTGCCATAGAATTTTTGGCTAATTTTATGCGACATATCAGTCTATAAATCTTAGAATGGATAGTTATAAACTATGTCAGTACTCTGAAATAACATGTTACAATTAGTGATAGTGACAGGTTTGCCAAAATTCTAATTCACATTTAGGCTCTAGGGCCTCAAGTCTGCAACAGGACTCGGAGATATTAAATTACACATTTGGTCATAATTTACCTTCACGGATTATTTTTTTATCATTAATTTCCACTTAAAACGCGTTTAAAAAGTTTTCTAATTACTTTTAGATTAAATTTTAATAGAATATTAACATTTTTGCGTCGATTGAAACATATTTATTCAGGTTAGGTTAATTAAATTAAGTAGGTTAGATTTGATTAGACATGCTAGATTAAATTTAGTAGGCAAGTTTAGATAGGGTGGGTACTCTGTTATCAGTATTGTTTTGTTATAGTGCTTTTCAGAAGTTGTCTATTATGTAATAGCAATGATTAATATATATATGTATATATATATATATATATATATATATCAGATAGTTGTTAATATGGAGTATTTTAGGTTATTTATGCCTGAACTTCTCCTTAAACGTTCAGGAATTTTCGAAATAAAATACTCAAACACATACACACATGTAATATACAGAGTGTAACAGGACCTCACCGATAAAATGACAGGGATGGTAGGCCATGCAGAGAGGACAATTTTTTTGTGAAGGAACATATAGTCGCAAACACGTCATTTATGAGTTATGCGCAGATGGTGTTCACCAGTAAGGGTCGGAATTGAATACAAACAATTATACACATATAATTTGATTGAAAATACATGTTTTTACAATAAGTGTTCAAACGGTTGACCCTGTGCATGTTTAATATCGTCGTAGCAACGATCGGTCAGCACAGCCGATCATGGGAGCATTCTTTTTGACGTCGTCAAAATACTTATTGTTTGAACACTTATTGTAAAAACATGTCTTTTTCAATAAAATGGTACGTTTGTATTCAATTCTGACCCTTACGGGTGAACACCTTCATCTGCGCATAACTCATAAATGACGTGTTTGCGACTGTATGTTCCATCACAAAAAATTATCCTCTCTGCATGCTATCATCCCTATAATTTTGTCGGTGAGGTCCTGTTACACCCTGTATATATTTACCTGTATTTTCCGTGTGAAGGTTGTTGAGTTCAAAATAGCACAAGTGAGTTATCATTCGGCCCGAAAAATACCATTTTTCAGAAAACTATAATTTTGGACTTAAGTGTGTTAACTCCAAAATGATGTAAAATGAGTCATGCAGAAAATATTTGAGAAATTAAAACTCATTTTCCACAAAAATACAATTTTGGAAAATAAATACCAAACAATCAATACGAAACTATAAAAACTAATCTCAAATAAATAAAACACAAACTATAAATACAATTATAACAGGTTTAGAGAAGATAGAATATTAATACATTTAATATAATTAACATTAAATAAAGAAGAAACTAAAATACTTGAGAATGGATATAAGTCCAATTTCCCCACAACCAATACTAAGAGAATAAAAGGAAACATGATAATCGAAAGCGAAATAGCAATTAATAAATTACAAATAAATAATAAAGACTATGTTAGATATGAAACCGCTAAAACCATCAATGAAATTTTACCTGCAATAAATAATGAAGAAAATAAGAATTTAAAACATGTTCACAAATTAAAATCCAAACTCAAGAACAATAACGTAATACACACAAAAGCCGATAAAGGCAACATAACAGTACTAATGAACAAAGACGATAACATTAAGAAAACGAAACAATTTATAGATGAAAATAAATTTAAAAATTCGACAAAGATCCCACAGCTAAATTTAATAGAACTTTAAAAGAATTAACAAACACATGCCCCATGATTATAACTAACAACGAATTTAATAAATATACAAACATATTCATCATCATCATCATAGTACATTCACGAATTTAGGGCATTTGTTGACCTGTTTCGGCCTCAAGAGAAACACCATCCAGAAGTCTTTTGAGTGGACGTCCTGGTCTTCTTCTTCCTGCAGGTTGATATCTTAACATTAGTTTGGGTATTCTGTGATCTTCCATTCGATGAACATGTTGTATCCATCTTGACTTATAATCAGAAATTTTGTTTTCTAAAGATTCCATGTGTAATTCTTCTAAGATGTCTTCATTTTTTTTGTGATCTAGTATGTGTATCCTGCAGTCCTCCGAAGATATCTCATTTCAGCAGATCTAAGTCTCTGTATATCCTTCTGTTTCAACGTCCATACTTCGCTACCATACAAAAGAGTTGGAAGAGCCAGTGTTTTATACACTTTCAGTCTTGAATGCTTTTGGACTAACTGTGGCTTGAAGATAGAATTTATTAACCCCTAAAATTCTTAAAAATTTAGATATTTTTGCATTTACATCCTTTTCTTCTTCATATGAGATATTGCATCCTAGATATGTAAAATTATTCACCTGCTCCAAAATTTTATTGTCCAGTACAATTTTACTTCTGACAGGATCTACACCTTGAAATGCCATAATTTTTGTTTTTTCTGTAGATATATTTAATCCATATTCTTCTGTAATTTTAAGTTCATACAGACCTTTCTGTAGATTATCTTCGGAATTTGCTATTATTATTTGGTCATCTGCAAACATATTCATAAACAACAATCCAACGGTGTCAATAATGAAAGCGTTACCTAAGATACATAAAACAACCCAATGCGACCAATAGTCAACTGCATAAACGCTCCTAATTATAACATTTCCAAATTAATTGCTCAAAAACTTAAAGATAAATTAGAAGATCAATATAAAATAAAAAAAACCGACATGAATTAGCAAATAAGCTCAAAAATATAGAAAGTAAACAATAATACTAAAATGACATCATTTGATATAAAGAACATTTACACTGATATTCCAATAAATGAAACTTTAAACATATTAAAACAAACTGAAAAACAGTAATTTGAAGACAGATTACATAAATCAATTATATACGATCACTAAAACTATAATGAAACAAAATTACTTCCAATTTAATAGCGAAATATATGAACAAGAAGTTGGAGTCCCAATGGGATCTCCCACATCAGGTATATTAGCGGAAAATATTTTTACAAGATTTGGAAAACAAACATTACGAAAAATTAATAACTAATTTTAATATAAAGATAATCACAAGATATTGTAGATGACGTCATGATTATTTATGAGAATGAGAACAGAAAAGAAAATGAAATCCTGATAGAACTAAACGAAGTGCATAATAAAATAGAATTTACAGAGGAGATAAATTAACTATCTTAATCTTACGATAACGAACAACATAAAGAAGAAAAAAACTTGAAATAAGCATATTCCGTAAACCTGCAAATAATATGCTCACCATTAACAACAAATCTAGACACCCATACCAGCAAAAAATCAGCACATTTAATAGTTTAATTATCAAATTAAAAGTTTTATTAGCTCGAGAAAAATGAACCAAGTCCACCGCTGTGGTCTCAGGGTAGCGTTGATGTGGGCCCGGATTCGAATCTCGGTCTTGACAAGTTTTCTGGGCGAGGTTTTAGCGGGGCATTTCCTCGCCTAAAGTCAAATGTCGGGAAAATTTATGATCCAAATTGTTTCCGAATGTTAAAGTTACCCCTAAACAAAATAAATTATAACAAATAATTGAAATATATTAAAAAACATTACAAAAAAGTAACGGTTTCAATAAACAAATCATAGATTAACTGGCGAGGAACAAAAAAGAAAAAAATGACATTACATAACATAACTAAACTTGAACGAGAATCTGTTAACAATAAAACATGGATATTATTAACATATACAGGAAATGAAACCACAAAATTGGCTAGAACTTTGAAAAAAAAATAAAAACATAAACATAACTTATAAAACCAATAACAAATTAAACAACATAATACATAATAACATAGAAGATCATAACAAATTCAATAGTAAAGGAGTTTAGAAACTAACATGTAAAAATTGCAATACATTTTATGTAGGCATGACTTAGGAACTTCAACATAAGATTTAAGGAACTCGTCAGAGATTTTATATACGCGGGTGGCAAATCAAGGTACGCTAAACACATAATTAACGCTGGTCATCGCATGCACACAATTGAACACAACTTCATCGATAGTTCACCGAGAAAGAATACCAGCTAAAATCAATATACTGGAAGAACTTGAAATCTTGAAACAAGTCGACAACAACTTGCTATTGAATGAGAACGCACCCCAAACATACAATCCCATATATGAGATACTTAAAAACCAATCAGTTCCTACTGGAGACGCATCAAGACCTGCAACATCTACAGAATATTAACTACTAGTAGCGCTACTCATGCTGCTGCTGCTGATGGAAGTTTAGTTCCGAAAGGCCTGAAGTTAATATTTTATAATCATTATTGGAAAAAGTTGAGGAAAACGGTATCTGCCAACAGGTACATTTTAATTTTTATCTTATGACTCTTTACCTCAACGGAATTTGATATGCATTTTATTAGTATTGACCTAACACTTTTTACGCAATAAACAACGATTTCTCATAAATTTTAACATTACTGCTCAATAATTTTTTCTGTTTTTTATATATGTTAACTGATACGTCGCAAAGAACTTACGATTTTTTATATAGGATTTAGAGCCTGGAACAGCATTTACTTCCATTACAGCCTGTGAATGCATCTGTATTGCAACTCTCCTCGAAGTTTGCCGGTCGATATTTGTTCTCTGAGTTTTCCTTGCTTTGTCTTAACTGTACAAAACATTAGCTATTATAACTCAAAGGCAGAGAATTCAGGTTACAAGTTATATGACCTCAAGTTCAAATTATATCGATTGTTATTGATAATTACGTCTTCAACTATATTTCATGTTGCTAAATTTTTTTATTAATATTGCGACATGTAGCGACATCGATAGCTATTACGTCCTACCAGTTAGTTTTTTTTTCGAGAACGGTGTAGAGGTTTACAGTATATATATATATATATATATATATATCGAGTTACGTTAAGTTATATGTTGTTGCATTTGATTAGGTTGGGGCCGTGGTGTTAGCTACAGTTAGCTTAGGATAAGAAATACAGACTAAAGTAACATGACTGGCAGGTAACACGAAAATAGTTGAAAATACGATTTTAACCACAATTCATGTTTTTTTTCACGATACATAGTTTTATTTCACGTCTTTTAAGTTAATTTTAGCTCCAAATTTAATATATTTTTTTAGGTTGTGATTGGATAGGTTTAGGTTTTGGGACAGTGGGCTCTTAGGCCCGAAGGTAGGATTCGTTGGCTGCCACAAAATCCGGGCAGGTACGATAGGAAGCGAGATGATCTTTCTCCCCGCAATTAACGCAATTAAGCACTCTAGTGTTCTTCTGTATGATTAACACATGTGGATGTGAGACTAGCAGCCGGATGGTAGGTCAATCACTTAAACTCTGATCGAATATTCACATATGGTACGTGGCGGCATAGAATAGCCAAACAGAATAATAATAATAATAATAAATTTATTTTTTAATATATATATATATGTCGAAAAGGGCATTAGTGGTTTTAAATTATTCATTATAATTTACAAAATTAACAGTAATGAAACCATCTTTAGTACGAAAGAGCACAAGATTACGGCTTTATAATGTTCTCGAAAGACCAATATTAAGATATGGTAGTGAAGCTTGGACAATACGAAGAAGAGATGAAAGCCGAATAACAGAAATTAGATGCGATTTATGCGTCGTACAGCAGGCTATACAAAGTGGGACCTTAAAAGAAATGAGGAAATTATGGAAGAGTTGGACGTAGATCCCATTCCCCACCATATACAAAACTACCAGAACAACTGGAAAGCCCATCTTCAACGAATGCCGTCTCATAGAATTCCAAAAGCCACGCTTCGTTACTGCACAAGACAAAAGATCGCCGGTACGTCCAAAAAGCGCTAGATGGAAAATTCCTGTTTGAGACCGTAACAGGCCACATGGCCTAATACTTGCATACATGATAATTTACAAAATTTCTCAATGTTTTCCATTTTCATTGATAGTCGATTCTCCGTTATTTCCTATTAAGAGTGATATACACTTAAAATTAAATAAATTTTATAATATGCGCGGAACAATAAGAAGAACTCTAAACAATAAAACATTAAAATCACACAATTAAAATTCCCTAAATCTATGACAGTATCTATGTTAACATATGTCTGTGTGAAAACAAAAAAAATCAGATAAAAGGAAAATAGAAATAGCAGAAATGAAATTCTTACTTTCGGTAGCGCTATACATTGTTAAATAAGTATAATGAAGAAATAATAACTGAACTAAAAATCTACAGTGTTATAGATAAAATTTAAGTAAGAATGACTCCTAATAGAATCCCACAAATTTTGCTTCACCACCAAACCAAAGGAACAAGAAATATTGGCCGCCCCGTAACTAGATGAAGGGATACGGTCCCTTTATGTGGAAACGGGTCTATGGCCTAATTCCATGACGAAGAAGAAGAAGAAGAAGAAATATGTGGTCACACATAGAAATACATTATGCAATGGAAATGGACAGCTAATGACAAAGGAGGAAAGTTTTGAAGAAATGGCTGAACTCAAATACCTAGAAACAATAATCACAAATAGGAATGAGATGCACAAAGAAATTAAACACAGGCTCAATTTTGGAAATGCATGTTATTAAACATTACAGGGGCTCTTGACGTTCCAACTCCTTTCAAAAAACGTCAAACTGAAAATATATAAAAGTGTTATTCTACCAGTTATATTATATGGGTGCGAAACACGGACTCTTACTTTAAGGGAGAAAAGGAGATTACGAGTATTTGAGAATAAAGTTCTTAGGAACATTTTTGGACCAAAGAGAGATGAACAAACAGGTGAATGGAGAAGACTGCATAACAGTGAATTACATGGTCTTTATAGGAAACTAGTTATAATGAGAACAGTTAATTCTCGTAGACTGCGATGGGCAGGACATGTGGCACGAATAGGGATTGAAAGGCGTGCATGGAAGCTTCTTGTAGGAAAACCAGAGAGAAAACGCCCAGTTGGTAGACCAAGAATGAGGTGAGAGAATAACATTAACTATGATTTGAGGGAAGCAGATTATACAGGGGATGATTGGAAACCGTTGGCTCAGGATAGGGATGTATGGAGAGCTTATGTTCGTGCGGCCATGAACCTACGGGTTCGATAGTGCCAGTGAGTTTATTATTATTATTATTATTATTATTATTATTATTATTATTATTATTATTATTATTATTATGCTAAGATTTAGGTTTGTTGAAAACTAAATGGAAATGTTGGGATTCAATATGGATGTACACATAGTACAATATATTACACATTTACACATTGAGTGTTGATTTAGACGCCCACGCATGCGCACTTTGAGTTAAATAAAAGTACTACATCATCACAGTTAGCAAACAAAGTGAATTTGTTGAACGCTCTGTCGAGATAATACAATCAACTCGCAACTTTATACACATTCTGTTGAACAAGTATTGTTCCTATTCATTATTTTACACTCTGAGAGATCTCTATCTGCGATGAAATGTAACAGCGACTATCATCCAGTCCCACTCTTCAGACACTTTGTAAAATACATTCAGAAATGACATGTTTATCAATCAAATTGATTATACTGTGTAAAATCAGTGGATTATTTAATGCCTGATTAGGACTGTCCGGTTAAGACGTAGCACAATGGAACCTACATTGCTTAAATGTGCAAACTTCAGAGAGTCTGGTCACCCCGCTCAATTCTGGAATTGTATGCTATTACGCATTTACAAGGACTCTTGTCGTTCCAACTTCTCTCAAACAACATTAAACTGAAAACATATAAAACTGTTTAATAAATTAATGATCTTCTTGGAGATAAAATCGTAAAGTATGTAGTCAATGATCCAATTTACCAATTAAACATTAAAAGAGTCAACATGTTTCAACAGCGAAGCTGTCATTTTGAAGACCATATATTGACTCAGTCGTGTTTCAATAGCGAAGCTGTATTTTTAAGACTAAATATTGACTGAGTCAATATTTACTCTTGAAAATGATAGCAGTCCCCCGCCGTAGCCGAGCGGTTAAGGTAGGAAGCCTTGGCGCAGAGCTACGGGACTTGCGCTGGTTCGAGTCTCCAGGGGGGAAGACATTTTCTCATGGTATTTAGGCCAGTATGGGACCGGTGCCCACCCAGCATCGTGAGGCAATTGGGTAGCTACAATAAGTAGCGGCTCCAGGTTGAGGAACCAGCTATAACGGCTGGGGGACTCGAAATGCTAACCACATGTCACCCCTACACTGGCTGTTGATCATCTACCTCTGTGATTGACACATGTGGATGTGAAGGGCCAGCAGCCGGCTGGTAAAAGGGCAACCGCTGAAAAGTGGAAAGACCCTCAATCGGATCGGAAAATGACAGCTTCGCTGTTGAAACATGTTGACTCTTTTAATTTTTAATTGGTGAATTGCATACATTGACTACATATTTTATATTAAACTATTATTCTCCCAGTGACATTATATGGTTGCGAAACATGGGCTCTTACTTTAAGGAACGAGAAAAACTTACGGGTATTTTAGAATTAAATTCTTATGATTTTTTTATAAAGAGATATGAACAGACTGGCGAATGGAAAATACTACATAACAGTGAGCCATATGATCTTTGTGGAAAACCAGATATAATAAGTAGAGTTAAGTCTCGTAGACTGCGAGGGCAGGACATGTGACACGAATTGGGAATGAAAGAGCAGCATGGAAATTCCTTGTAGGAAAACCAGGGGGAAAGCGCCCAGTTGAAAGGCCAATAATGAGACGGGAGAATAATATTAAGGATAATATGAGAGGGGGGCACGCCGTAGCGTAGTGGTTAAGGCACTGAGCTACAAGCCGGAGGGTCGAGGGTTCAAGTCCCGTTGGGGTCAGGATTTTTAAACTGACCCAAACCCTCTGGCGGCACTATGACCCTGGGGTCGACTCAGCCACTAACTGAAATGAGTACCAGACGCTTGTTCTGGGGTAAAGGCGGCCGTCACGCAGGGCTGACAACCCGGCTGACATAAAGTGCCGATTGTCTAGAAAAAGTGGGAGCCTTAACCTCCTACTACCCCAAGGGTCTCCTGAGGCCTGTTGTGGGATCACTTTACCTTTTTTTTAATATGAGAGGAGTAGATTATACAGTGATGATTGGAAAACATTATCTCAGCATAGGGATGTATATCCTCTCGGGTTCGGTAGTGCCAGTGAGTGAGTTTGTTAGTTAGTATACTACACCAGATGCTGCATTAACATCATCATCAAGGGAAAATATCTTTATGGCGTCAGCTAGAACGATGGAGCAAGACCGTAGCAGGCAACTAGGAGTAGCACGTGAAGGAGAAAGCATTCATGAAACGGAGACAAGAGAAAATAAATCCACCTGTTAGATTTAAACGGAGAACATCGTAACATGAAGAAAGATATAACGTTGAGCTTGGATAATAATTTAACGTAATTTTATATTTTACATTGGGGGAGGATGAAACTAAGACTTAAGATACTTGTTTTATCTGTCTGCCTATCTATACTCTTATATTTTACATTGGAGGAGGATGAAACTAAGACTTAAGATACTTGTTTTATCTGTCTGCCTATCTATACTCTTATATTTTACATTGGAGGAGGATGAAACTAAGACTTAAGATACTTGTTTTATCTGTCTGCCTATCTATACTCTTATATTTTACATTGGAGGAGGATGAAACTAAGACTTAAGATACTTGTTTTATCTGTCTGCCTATCTATACTCTTATATTTTACATTGGAGGAGGATGAAACTAAGACTTAACATACTTGTTTTATCTGTCTGCCTATCTATACTCTTATATTTTACATTGGAGGAGGATGAAACTAAGACTTAAGATACTTGTTTTATCTGTCTGCCTATCTATACTCTTATATTTTACATTGGAGGAGGATGAAACTAAGACTTAAGATACTTGTTTTATCTGTGTGCCTATCTATACTCTTATATTTTACATTGGAGGAGGATGAAACTAAGACTTAACATACTTGTTTTATCTGTCTGCCTATCTATACTCTTATATTTTACATTGGAAGAGGATGAAACTAAGACTTAAGATACTTTGTTTTATCTGTCTGCCTATCTATACTCTTATATTTTACATTGGAGGAGGATGAAACTAAGACTTAACATACTTGTTTTATCTGTCTGCCTATCTATACTCTTATATTTTACATTGGAGGAGGATGAAACTAAGACTTAACATACTTGTTTTATCTGTCTGCCTATCTATACTCTTATATTTTACATTGGAGGAGGATGAAACTAAGACTTAAGATACTTGTTTTATCTGTCTGCCTATCTATACTCTTATATTTTACATTGGAGGAGGATGAAACTAAGACTTAAGATACTTGTTTTATCTGTCTGCCTATCTATACTCTTATATTTTACATTGGAGGAGGATGAAACTAAGACTTAACATACTTGTTTTATCTGTCTGCCTATCTATACTCTTATATTTTACATTGGAGGAGGATGAAACTAAGACTTAACATACTTGTTTTATCTGTCTGCCTATCTATACTCTTATATTTTACATTGGAGGAGGATGAAACTAAGACTTAACATACTTGTTTTATCTGTCTGCCTATCTATACTCTTATATTTTACATTGGAGGAGGATGAAACTAAGACTTAACATACTTGTTTTATCTGTGTGCCTATCTATACTCTTATATTTTACATTGGAGGAGGATGAAACTAAGACTTAAACATACTTGTTTTATCTGTCTGCCTATCTATAACTCTTATATTTTACATTGGAGGAGGATGAAACTAAGACTTAACATACTTGTTTTATCTGTCTGCCTATCTATACTCTTATATTTTACATTGGGAGGATGATGAAACTAAGACTTAACATACTTGTTTTATCTGTCTGCCTATCTATACTCTTATATTTTACATTGGAGGAGGATGAAACTAAGACTTAACATACTTGTTTTATCTGTCTGCCTATCTATACTCTTATATTTTACATTGGAGGAGGATGAAACTAAGACTTAACATACTTGTTTTATCTGTCTGCCTATCTATACTCTTATATTTTACATTGGAGGAGGATGAAACTAAGACTTAAGATACTTGTTTTATCTGTCTGCCTATCTATACTCTTATATTTTACATTGGAGGAGGATGAAACTAAGACTTAACATACTTGTTTTATCTGTCTGCCTATCTATACTCTTATATTTTACATTGGAGGAGGATGAAACTAAGACTTAAGATACTTGTTTTATCTGTCTGCCTATCTATACTCTTATATTTTACATTGGAGGAGGATGAAACTAAGACTTAACATACTTGTTTTATCTGTCTGCCTATCTATACTCTTATTTTTACATTGGAGGAGGATGAAACTAAGACTTAAGATACTTGTTTTATCTGTCTGCCTATCTATACTCTTATATTTTACATTGGAGGAGGATGAAACTAAGACTTAACATACTTGTTTTATCTGTCTGCCTATCTATACTCTTATATTTTACATTGGAGGAGGATTAAACTATGACTTAAGATACTTGTTTATCTGTCTGCCTATCTATACTCTTATATTTTACATTGGAGGAGGATGAAACTAAGACTTAACATACTTGTTTTATCTGTCTGCCTATCTATACTCTTATATTTTACATTGGAGGAGGATGAAACTAAGACTTAAGATACTTGTTTTATCTGTCTGCCTATCTATACTCTTATATTTTACATTGGAGGAGGATGAAACTAAGACTTAACATACTTGTTTTATCTGTCTGCCTATCTATACTCTTATATTTTACATTGGAGGAGGATGAAAACTAAGACTTAAGATACTTGTTTTATCTGTCTGCCTATCTATACTCTTATATTTTACATTGGAGGAGGATGAAACTAAGACTTAAGATACTTGTTTATCTGTCTGCCTATCTATACTCTTATATTTTACATTGGAGGAGGATGAAACTAAGACTTAACATACTTGTTTTATCTGTCTGCCTATCTATACTCTTATATTTTACATTGGAGGAGGATGAAACTAAGACTTAAGATACTTGTTTTATCTGTCTGCCTATCTATACTCTTATATTTTACATTGGAGGAGGATGAAACTAAGATTTAACATACTTGTTTTATCTGTCTGCCTATCTATACTCTTATATTTTACATTGGAGGAGGATGAAACTAAGACTTAAGATACTTGTTTTATCTGTCTGCCTATCTATACTCTTATATTTTACATTGGAGGAGGATGAAACTAAGACTTAAGATACTTGTTTTATCTGTCTGCCTATCTATACTCTTATATTTACATTGGAGGAGGATGAAACTAAGACTTAACATACTTGTTTTATCTGTCTGCCTATCTATACTCTTATATTTTACATTGGAGGAGGATGAAACTAAGACTTAAGATACTTGTTTTATCTGTCTGCCTATCTATACTCTTATATTTTACATTGGAGGAGGATGAAACTAAGACTTAAGATACTTGTTTTATCTGTCTGCCTATCTATACTCTTATATTTTACTTGGAGGAGGATGAAACTAAGACTTAACATACTTGTTTTATCTGTCTGCCTATCTATACTCTTATATTTTACATTGGAGGAGGATGAAACTAAGACTTAACATACTTGTTTTATCTGTCTGCCTATCTATACTCTTATATTTTACATTGGAGGAGGATGAAACTAAGACTTAAGATACTTGTTTTATCTGTCTGCCTATCTATACTCTTATATTTTACATTGGAGGAGGATGAAACTAAGACTTAAGATACTTGTTTTATCTGTCTGCCTATCTATACTCTTATATTTTACATTGGAGGAGGATGAAACTAAGACTTAACATACTTGTTTATCTGTCTGCCTATCTATACTCTTATATTTACATTGGAGGAGGATGAAACTAAGACTTAAGATACTTGTTTTATCTGTCTGCCTATCTATACTCTTATATTTTACATTGGAGGAGGATGAAACTAAGACTTAACATACTTGTTTTATCTGTCTGCCTATCTATACTCTTATTTTTTACATTGGAGGAGGATGAAACTAAGACTTAAGATACTTGTTTTATCTGTCTGCCTATCTATACTCTTATATTTTACATTGGAGGAGGATGAAACTAAGACTTAACATACTTGTTTTATCTGTCTGCCTATCTATACTCTTATATTTTACATTGGAGGAGGATTAAACTATGACTTAAGATACTTGTTTTATCTGTCTGCCTATCTATACTCTTATATTTTACATTGGAGGAGGATGAAACTAAGACTTAACATACTTGTTTTATCTGTCTGCCTATCTATACTCTTATATTTTACATTGGAGGAGGATGAAACTAAGACTTAAATACTTGTTTTATCTGTCTGCCTATCTATACTCTTATATTTTACATTGGAGGAGGATGAAACTAAGACTTAACATACTTGTTTTATCTGTCTGCCTATCTATACTCTTATATTTTACATTGGAGGAGGATGAAACTAAGACTTAAGATACTTGTTTTATCTGTGTGCCTATCTATACTCTTATATTTTACATTGGAGGAGGATGAAACTAAGACTTAACATACTTGTTTTTATCTGTCTGCCTATCTATACTCTTATATTTTACATTGGAGGAGGATGAAACTAAGACTTAACATACTTGTTTTATCTGTCTGCCTATCTATACTCTTATATTTTACATTGGAGGAGGATGAAACTAAGACTTAAGATACTTGTTTTATCTGTCTGCCTATCTATACTCTTTATTTTACATTGGAGGAGGATGAAACTAAGACTTAACATACTTGTTTTATCTGTCTGCCTATCTATACTCTTATATTTTACATTGGAGGAGGATGAAACTAAGACTTAAGATACTTCTTTTATCTGTCTGCCTATCTATACTCTTATATTTTACATTGGAGGAGGATGAACTAAGACTTAAGATACTTGTTTTATCTGTCTGCCTATCTATACTCTTATATTTTACATTGGAGGAGGATGAAACTAAGACTTAACATACTTGTTTTATCTGTCTGCCTATCTATACTCTTATATTTTACATTGGAAGGGGATGAAACTAAGACTTAAGATACTTGTTTTATCTGTCTGCCTATCTATACTCTTATATTTTACATTGGAGGAGGATGAAATTAAGACTTAACATACTTGTTTTATCTGTCTGCCTATCTATACTCTTATATTTTACATTGGAGGAGGATGAAACTAAGACTTAACATACTTGTTTTATCTGTCTGCCTATCTATACTCTTATATTTTACATTGGAGGAGGATGAAACTAAGACTTAACATACTTGTTTTATCTGTCTGCCTATCTATACTCTTATATTTTACATTGGAGGAGGATGAAACTAAGACTTAAGATACTTGTTTATCTGTCTGCCTATCTATACTCTTATATTTTACATTGGAGGAGGATGAAACTAAGACTTAAGATACTTGTTTTATCTGTCTGCCTATCTATACTCTTATATTTTACATTGGAGGAGGATGAAACTAAGACTTAACATACTTGTTTTATCTGTCTGCCTATCTATACTCTTATATTTTACATTGGAGGAGGATGAAACTAAGACTTAAGATACTTGTTTTATCTGTCTGCCTATCTATACTCTTATATTTTACATTGGAGGAGGATGAAACTAAGACTTAACATACTTGTTTTATCTGTCTGCCTATCTATACTCTTATATTTTACATTGGAAGAGATGAAACTAAGACTTTAGATACTTGTTTTATCTGTCTGCCTATCTATCTCTTATATTTTACATTGGAGGAGGATGAAACTAAGACTTAACATACTTGTTTTATCTGTCTGCCTATCTATACTCTTATATTTTACATTGGAGGAGGATGAAACTAAGACTTAAGATACTTGTTTTATCTGTCTGCCTATCTATACTCTTATATTTTACATTGGAGGAGGATGAAACTAAGACTTAACATACTTGTTTTATCTGTCTGCCTATCTATACTCTTATATTTTACATTGGAGGAGGATGAAACTAAGACTTAACATACTTGTTTTATCTGTCTGCCTATCTATACTCTTATATTTTACATTGGAGGAGGATGAAACTAAGACTTAACATACTTGTTTTATCTGTCTGCCTATCTATACTCTTATATTTTACATTGGAGGAGGATGAAACTAAGACTTAACATACTTGTTTTATCTGTGTGCCTATCTATACTCTTATATTTTACATTGGAGGAGGATGAAACTAAGACTTAACATACTTGTTTTATCTGTCTGCCTATCTATACTCTTATATTTTTACATTGGAGGAGGATGAAACTAAGACTTAACATACTTGTTTTATCTGTCTGCCTATCTATACTCTTATATTTTACATTGGAGGAGGATGAAACTAAGACTTAACATACTTGTTTTATCTGTCTGCCTATCTATACTCTTATTTTACATTGGAGGAGGATGAAACTAAGACTTAACATACTTGTTTTATCTGTCTGCCTATCTATACTCTTATATTTTAACATTGGAGGAGGATGAAAACTAAGACTTAAGATACTTGTTTTATCTGTCTGCCTATCTATACTCTTATATTTTACATTGGAGGAGGATGAAACTAAGACTTAAGATACTTGTTTTAATCTGTCTGCCTATCTATACTCTTTTATTTTACATTGGAGGAGGATGAAACTAAGACTTAACATACTTGTTTTATCTGTCTGCCTATCTATACTCTTATATTTTACATTGGAGGAGGATGAAACTAAGACTTAAGATACTTGTTTTATCTGTCTGCCTATCTATACTCTTATATTTTACATTGGAGGAGGATGAAACTAAGACTTAACATACTTGTTTTATCTGTCTGCCTATCTATACTCTTATTTTTACATTGGAGGAGGATGAAACTAGACTTAAGATACTTGTTTTTATCTGTCTGCCTATCTATACTCTTATATTTTACATTGGAGGAGGATGAAACTAAGACTTAACATACTTGTTTTATCTGTCTGCCTATCTATACTCTTATATTTTACATTGGAGGAGGATTAAACTATGACTTAAGATACTTGTTTTATCTGTCTGCCTATCTATACTCTTATATTTTACATTGGAGGAGGATGAAACTAAGACTTAACATACTTGTTTTATCTGTCTGCCTATCTATACTCTTATATTTTACATTGGAGGAGGATGAAACTAAGACTTAAGATACTTGTTTTATCTGTCTGCCTATCTATACTCTTATATTTTACATTGGAGGAGGATGAAACTAAGACTTAACATACTTGTTTTATCTGTCTGCCTATCTATACTCTTATATTTTACATTGGAGGAGGATGAAACTAAGACTTAAGATACTTGTTTTATCTGTCTGCCTATCTATACTCTTATATTTTACATTGGAGGAGGATGAAACTAAGACTTAAGATACTTGTTTTATCTGTCTGCCTATCTATACTCTTATATTTTACATTGGAGGAGGATGAAACTAAGACTTAACATACTTGTTTTATCTGTCTGCCTATCTATACTCTTATATTTTACATTGGAGGAGGATGAAACTAAGACTTAAGATACTTGTTTTATCTGTCTGCCTATCTATACTCTTATATTTTACATTGGAGGAGGATGAAACTAAGACTTAAGATACTTGTTTTATCTGTCTGCCTATCTATACTCTTATATTTTACATTGGAAGAGGATGAAACTAAGACTTAAGATACTTGTTTTATCTGTCTGCCTATCTATACTCTTATATTTTACATTGGAGGAGGATGAAATTAAGACTTAACATACTTGTTTTATCTGTCTGCCTATCTATACTCTTATATTTTACATTGGAGGAGGATGAAACTAAGACTTAACATACTTGTTTTATCTGTCTGCCTATCTATACTCTTATATTTTACATTGGAGGAGGATGAAACTAAGACTTAACATACTTGTTTTATCTGTCTGCCTATCTATACTCTTATATTTTACATTGGAGGAGGATGAAACTAAGACTTAAGATACTTGTTTTTATCTGTCTGCCTATCTATACTCTTATATTTTACATTGGAGGAGGATGAAACTAAGACTTAAGATACTTGTTTTATCTGTCTGCCTATCTATACTCTTATATTTTACATTGGAGGAGGATGAAACTAAGACTTAACATACTTGTTTTATCTGTCTGCCTATCTATACTCTTATATTTTACATTGGAGGAGGATGAAACTAAGACTTAAGATACTTGTTTATCTGTCTGCCTATCTATACTCTTATATTTTACATTGGAGGAGGATGAAACTAAGACTTAACATACTTGTTTTATCTGTCTGCCTATCTATACTCTTATATTTTACATTGGAAGAGGATGAAACTAAGACTTTAGATACTTGTTTTATCTGTCTGCCTATCTATACTCTTATATTTTACATTGGAGGAGGATGAAACTAAGACTTAACATACTTGTTTTATCTGTCTGCCTATCTATACTCTTATATTTTACATTGGAGGAGGATGAAACTAAGACTTAAGATACTTGTTTTATCTGTCTGCCTATCTATACTCTTATATTTTACATTGGAGGAGGATGAAACTAAGACTTAACATACTTGTTTTATCTGTCTGCCTATCTATACTCTTATATTTTACATTGGAGGAGAGATGAAACTAAGACTTAAGATACTTGTTTTATCTGTCTGCCTATCTATACTCTTATATTTTACATTGGAGGAGGATGAAACTAAGACTTAAGATACTTGTTTTATCTGTCTGCCTATCTATACTCTTATATTTTACATTGGAGGAGTATGAAACTAAGACTTAAGATACTTGTTTTATCTGTCTGCCTATCTATACTCTTATATTTTACATTGGAGGAGGATGAAACTAAGACTTAAGATACTTGTTTTATCTGTCTGCCTATCTATACTCTTATATTTTACATTGGAGGAGGATGAAACTAAGACTTAACATACTTGTTTTATCTGTCTGCCTATCTATACTCTTATATTTTACATTGGAGGAGGATGAAACTAAGACTTAAGATACTTGTTTTATCTGTCTGCCTATCTATACTCTTATATTTTACATTGGAGGAGGATGAAACTAAGACTTAACATACTTGTTTTATCTGTCTGCCTATCTATACTCTTATATTTTACATTGGAGGAGGATGAAACTAAGACTTAACATACTTGTTTTATCTGTCTGCCTATCTATACTCTTATATTTTACATTGGAGGAGGATGAAACTAAGACTTAAGATACTTGTTTTATCTGTCTGCCTATCTATACTCTTATATTTTACATTGGAGGAGGATGAAACTAAGACTTAACATACTTGTTTTATCTGTCTGCCTATCTATACTCTTATATTTTACATTGGAGGAGGATGAAACTAAGACTTAACATACTTGTTTTATCTGTCTGCCTATCTTTACTCTTATATTTTACATTGGAGGAGGATGAAACTAAGACTTAAGATACTTGTTTTATCTGTCTGCCTATCTATACTCTTATATTTTACATTGGAGGAGGATGAAACTAAGACTTAAGATACTTGTTTTATCTGTCTGCCTATCTATACTCTTATATTTTACATTGGAGGAGGATGAAACTAAGACTTAACATACTTGTTTTATCTGTCTGCCTATCTATACTCTTATATTTTACATTGGAGGAGGATGAAACTAAGACTTAAGATACTTGTTTTATCTGTCTGCCTATCTATACTCTTATATTTTACATTGGAGGAGGATGAAACTAAGACTTAACATACTTGTTTTATCTGTCTGCCTATCTATACTCTTATATTTTACATTGGAGGAGGATGAAACTAAGACTTAAGATACTTGTTTTATCTGTCTGCCTATCTATACTCTTATATTTTACATTGGAGGAGGATGAAACTAAGACTTAACATACTTGTTTTATCTGTCTGCCTATCTATACTCTTATATTTTACATTGGAGGAGGATTAAACTATGACTTAAGATACTTGTTTTATCTGTCTGCCTATCTATACTCTTATATTTTACATTGGAGGAGGATGAAACTAAGACTTAACATACTTGTTTTATCTGTCTGCCTATCTATACTCTTATATTTTACATTGGAGGAGGATGAAACTAAGACTTAACATACTTGTTTTATCTGTCTGCCTATCTATACTCTTATATTTTACATTGGAGGAGGATGAAACTAAGACTTAACATACTTGTTTTATCTGTCTGCCTATCTATACTCTTATATTTTACATTGGAGGAGGATGAAACTAAGACTTAAGATACTTGTTTTATCTGTCTGCCTATCTATACTCTTATATTTTACATTGGAGGAGGATGAAACTAAGACTTAACATACTTGTTTTATCTGTCTGCCTATCTATACTCTTATATTTTACATTGGAGGAGGATGAAACTAAGACTTAAGATACTTGTTTTATCTGTCTGCCTATCTATACTCTTATATTTTACATTGGAGGAGGATGAAACTAAGACTTAACATACTTGTTTTATCTGTCTGCCTATCTATACTCTTATATTTTACATTGGAGGAGGATGAAACTAAGACTTAAGATACTTGTTTTATCTGTCTGCCTATCTATACTCTTATATTTTACATTGGAGGAGGATGAAACTAAGACTTAACATACTTGTTTTATCTGTCTGCCTATCTATACTCTTATATTTTACATTGGAGGAGGATGAAACTAAGACTTAAGATACTTGTTTTATCTGTCTGCCTATCTATACTCTTATATTTTACATTGGAGGAGGATGAAACTAAGACTTAACATACTTGTTTTATCTGTCTGCCTATCTATACTCTTATATTTTACATTGGAGGAGGATGAAACTAAGACTTAAGATACTTGTTTTATCTGTCTGCCTATCTATACTCTTATATTTTACATTGGAGGAGGATGAAACTAAGACTTAACATACTTGTTTTATCTGTCTGCCTATCTATACTCTTATATTTTACATTGGAAGAGGATGAAACTAAGACTTAAGATACTTGTTTTATCTGTCTGCCTATCTATACTCTTATATTTTACATTGGAGGAGGATGAAGCTAAGACTTAACATACTTGTTTTATCTGTCTGCCTATCTATACTCTTATATTTTACATTGGAGGAGGATGAAACTAAGACTTAAGATACTTGTTTTATCTGTCTGCCTATCTATACTCTTATATTTTACATTGGAGGAGGATGAAACTAAGACTTAACATACTTGTTTTATCTGTCTGCCTATCTATACTCTTATATTTTACATTGGAGGAGGATGAAACTAAGACTTAAGATACTTGTTTTATCTGTCTGCCTATCTATACTCTTATATTTTACATTGGAGGAGGATGAAACTAAGACTTAACATACTTGTTTTATCTGTCTGCCTATCTATACTCTTACATTTGCACAAGGGGAAAGTGTATATCTTCTTGAAGCTATTTAATATAAGTTTATATACCTGAATATATCAAAGAGTGGCAAGTGGATAACTCATCTCCTTAAAGAGGCGCCTAGTTGGTATATTTGGACGGGAGAGGGGGATTAATTTTGTTCAGAGGCTCTAATTAGATTTGAGTTTCTTTTATGAGCCCGAAAACCTTCAGACTTGGAGCCACAGCTTAAAGTACTTCCCGAGAACGTACACCTATTCATTATCGCATCATGTTGCTGAATTTAGTGGAATTTTTACAAGTCATGGAAATATTATTTTCTGTCAAAAATGTGGGAAATTTCGTACTACATAGTTGATACATTTCTTGAAGGGCAAGTAGACGATTGGAGAAATTGAAAATTTGTGTGTCAGTGACGGTCTTTGATGAAATATTCAAAACTATCTCGTTGTTATCCTGAATGGTCCTTCTCTCGGTATCGTGCATGGTTCCGAAATTTCGGTTTATATGGAAAACATGGAGGAACTGGTCATCGTTTTCTGCAACAGCGAATTTATTTCATCATTCAACTGTCTTATCATGATTGATTAATAATTCTTTATAATAAACTAGCTAATACCCGACGTGTGCTGCTAATGCCCAAATAAATTAAATATTAAGAATTAATTAAATTATATTATATATAGACCTGTACTACGACAAATGGTGGCTGGTACAGTCAATTTTTAATTTCGAATTTCGGTAAATCCCCACTTGTAATGGCCGTATTTAATTGATTTTTGGATGATATCTTACCTCGGTTTATTCTAAGAGGATTTACTGAGTTTCGTTGTAAAAAATCTGAAATTGCGACTGCTAGAGCGATTAAAATTTTAGTTTCAGGTGAACCCCAACAACTAATGGTTTTTTAACATAATAGATAACAACTAAACAATCTCTATGCCTAAAAACCTGTATGTACAAATTTTCATGAAAATCGGTTAAGCAGTCTAGAAGCCTGTAAAGCACAAATATACGCAGGCTGAATTTTATATATATCCATCCATCCATAGTAATTCTGTCCGAGATCAGGTCTTTCACTGCAATCATAGCATTTTCATGGTATGCTTTGCAGCTTTACTAGGGAATTGTAGGTGTGGTAGCTTCCCGTTGCTTTCCACACCGGTGAAGGATGATGATAATAGCCATATGATTTCGGGGACCGTTTGGGCCTTAAAGGTTTCCTGACATTTGTCTTACAGATGAGGAAAAAACCCGATAAAAACCTCACCCAGAAAAACTGTCCCGACCGGGGATCGAACCCGACCCTGCTGCGTGACAAGGCAGCACGCTACCTCGAGACCACAGCGGTGGACTTATATATATATATTATATATATATATATATATATCTCAAGATATTTATTTATTTTTTTAAATTTAAAAGAAAATATTTTTTTTATTTTTATATACAGGTGCAGCATAAATCAGTTAACCGAAATCGCAATTATATTTTCCGTAACTTATAACATCTATACAAAACAAAACTACGAAAATTCTTCCCTAGTTAGCAAATTACCTCAAGCAGCAGTGTCTGAGATTATATTCTAAAGGTCCCGTATTCAAACCCCACTTTCAACCAATCTGATTTTTTCCCCTTGTAACCATGTGCATTGGATAACTGACTTATGCCGCATCCAGTATTTTTTACCTTTTTCCTACATGTAAAGTAAACTCTGATTAACTCACTGGCACTATCGAATCCGTAGGTTCACGGCCGCGCGGACATAAGCAATCCATACATCCCTATCCTGAGCTAATGTTTTCGAATCATTCCCTGTATAATCTACTTCCCTCAAATCATAGTCAATGTTATTCTCCCACCTCATTCTTGGTCTACCAACTGGGCGTTTTCCCTCTGGTTTTCCTACAAGAAGCTTACACGCACGTTTTTCATTCCCCATTCTTGCCACATGTCCTGCCCGTCGCAGTCTACGAGACTTAACTTTTATTATATCTGGTATCCTATAAAGACGGGGGCACGCAGCGTAGTGGTTAAGGCACTGAGCTACAAGCCGGAGGGTCGAGGGTTCAAGTCCCGTTGGGGTCAGGATTTTTAAACTGACCCAAACCCTCTGGCGGCACTATGGCCCTGGGGTCGACTCAGCCTCTAACGGAAATGAGTACCAGACGCTTGTTCTGGGGGTAAAGACGGCCGTCACGCAGGGCTGACAACCCGGCTGACATAAAGTGTCGATTGTCTAGAAAAAAGTGGGAGCCTTAACCTCCTACTACCCGAAGGGCCTCTGGGCCTGTTGTGGGATCACTTTACACTTTATCCTGTAAAGACTTCACTGTTAATTAGTCTTCTCCATTCACCTGTCTGTTCATCTATCTTTGGTCCAAAATTTTTCCTAAGAACTTTACGTGTGAAGTAAAACAATTTTTAAATTTCTTCTAGCACATAAAAATCCGTTCTCTACATATCATTATAAAGTAAGATTTTTATGGTCTGTTGAAGGTAATGTTGAAGTTATAGGACTTTCTCTTAAACCATTATTAAAGAATATCACTTTGAAGAAGAGGATCGTTATGTGAAGTTAAATCAGAGGGATTTTGCGGAGCATGCTTGAGGTTGTAGGCGTCACGCAGAAATTAATCTTACCATTATTATTCAGGATACGTTAACATGCTCTCTCCTCGCCCTGGTCTTGCTAAATAATTTGAAGGCGGTACAGCAACTAAGACGGAAGCCTACAGGCATTCATTAGTTTTCATACAACGGACGTTACCAGGGACATTGTGAAGCAGAATTTTAATATGTTACCTCCCACTTTCTAACCACTTAATCGATTTATGAATCTGAGGCACGAAAACTTTACCTTTATTTTTTATTTCATTTCCTTACGTGCGATATGATGTAACTTACGATAAACAATAGTATATTACGATGCAAGGTTGGGAAATTGTTTTTACAGAATCGAGGAAAATAAAAACCGAGCGATATTTTCCTCGATTCTATAAACACTTCACAAACGTGCGTTGTACATTATTTTTTTGCGCGATGGTGTTTTCAAAACAATAAATAATAGTAAAATAATATCATATTTGTTGGAAATATTTGCGTTCATTATAAACAATTGACTAACGTTAACAGCATGGGCAATCTGTATTAGTCGAAACAACAAGAGGCCGTGAGACCTATTAGTGAAATAATAACAGGAGGCCGCGAGACCAGTTAGTGATAAAATGCTGGCAAGTATGTATTTATTGTTTTATATTGTTTCAAATAAAGTTCAGTTCATTTAAAATGCAGTGATTTGTTTCGTTTAATGTATATTAACACTACATTTTGGATATTTTTTGTATATACATTGTAGTATACATAGAGGGCAGTAGTTTTACTTCCCACACGCGTGCTTGTAATATGTACTATTCAGTATAGTATTTTATTACATTATACTTATTTCGGTTGGCAACCCTGAAATGTAGAATGTAGGAACTTAAACTTTCAATCATGGTCGCCATTGTTGTAGGTACGACAAAACACACTATCGTGCAAAAAAAGGATATTAAATACTTCCTATGAATCGAGGAAAAGTTTAAGAAAACGTGGCGCTTGCGCCGAGTTTTTTTTTTTTTTTTTTTTAATTTCCGAGATTCCGTTATGTATTTACCACATACGAATGTATTGCATACTATTTTTTGCTCTATGTGTATTTATTTTAGTAATTAAGATATTAGCTAAAATATTAATAAATATAATTGAAGATAAATGTTAGATTTTATAAGGTGAATGGGCTGTATATGTTGCCATGGAGAAATAATACGTATTGATGATCGTGTCGCCATATTATATTTGTAAAAACTGTAAAACCAATTTGATTTTGGATTTATTTCTGATTATGGAGAAAGTCTTAGACAATGTGTGCAGTGATGATAAATAGAAGAGGCGTGAATAGCTGGATGTGACGAATTAATACCAAAATTAATATAAATTGCAGTATCAGTATCAGTATTTCAAATTAAATATTTTTACTTACCGCACTAGTGCTTTTTGTCGTATTGAGATTTCTTTTGTTTTCATAGCAACCAAGACTGTATGCGGGAATGTTAAATTACGATGCACATCAACAATAACATTAAGTATACAATGTTAGTTACAGAGTGCAAAAATATTTTTAAAAAATATTAATAAAGTACCTTTTTATAAGTCTTTCTTAATTGAAATTGATTTTTGTTTAAAAACTTCGTTAATTAGATTAAATCATGTAGTCCTTTCAAAACATGTTTCATCTTCATACCAAAATAGGGCCTACATGCCAAAGATGAAACATGTTTTTAAAGGCCTATATGATTTCAACTAATTAACGAAGATTTTTTTAAAAAAAATCAATATTAACTGAAAAAGACTGATATAAAATTATATTCATATTGATATTTAAAAAAAATAATACATAACCTCAAATGAATTTTAGAAATATTGTTAAATAAAGGATGCCGAAAATAAATTGAATAAATTGAGATACGTGTGTGATTCAATTAGACATTGTTTTAAATATATGAGGAAAGAAACAAAATTAAAATTTTAGAAGGTTATGGCTGTTCCTGTATTGTTATATGGCTTTGAAAATTGTACTTTTACTAAAAATCAACTAAAAAAAAATAGAATCTGCAGAAATGAATTTCCTGGACTTGCACTGGGTGTACTTTACGTCATAAAAATATAACTAACTAATTCACTGGCATTATCAAACCCGTAATTTCATGGCCACGCGGACATAAGCTCCCCATGCATCCCTATTCTGAGCTAATGTTTTCCAATCATTCCCTGTATAATCTACTTCTCTCAAATCATAGGTAATGTTATTCTCCCACATTATTCTTGGTCTACCATCTGGGCGTTTCACCTCTGATTATCCAACAAAAAGCTTCCATGCACGTCTTTCATTCCCTTAACAGTTATAATATCTGGCTTCCTATAAATACTATAAAGTTCACTGTTAAGAAGTCTCCTCCCTTCAACTGTCTGTTCATCTCTCCTTCGTCCAAAATTTTTCCTAAGAACGTTGTTCTCAAAAACTCGCAATCTCCATGTTTCACATCCATATAATATAACTGGTAGAATAACAGTTTTATATATTTTCATTTTAACATTTTTTGAAAGGAGTTGGGGCGTCAAGAGTCTCTGTCATGCATAATAGCAGGCATTTCCAGAATTGAGCCTATGTTTAATCTCTTTGTGCATCTTATCTCTATGTATTTGAATTCAGCCACATCCTCAAAATTTCCCTCATTTGTCATTAGCTTTCCATTTCCATTATATAATGTATTTATCCGATTGAGGGTCTTTCCACTTTACAGCGGTTGCCCTTTTACCAGCCGGCTGCTGGCCCTTCACATCCACATGTGTCAATCACAGAGGTAGATGATCAACAGCCAGTGTAGGGGTGACATGTGGTTAGCATGTCGAGTCCCCCAGCCGTTATAGCTGGTTCCTCAACCTGGAGCCGCTACTTATTGTAGCTACCCAATTGCCTCACGATGCTGGGTGGGCACCGGTCCCATACTGGCCGAAATACCATGAGAAAATTTCTTCCCCCATGGAGACTCGAACCAGCGCAAGTCCCGTAGCTCTGCGCCAAGGCTTCCTACCTTAACCGCTCGGCTACGGCGCGGGACTATAATGTATTTATATGTGTGACAATATATTTAGTTTTATTGATATTTATTTCTAGTCCCAATTTCTTTGCGTTACTCAGTAGTGTGTGCGTGTTGGCCTATAGTATCTCCTCGCTATCGCCCAATAGTACCATATCATCAGCATAAACTAACAGCTTATTAATATCATTGAGTTGTTGGCCTTCTTCATCCTCTAAAGATTTGATGGCATGCTCTAGTATAATATTAAATAGTAGAGGAGATAGTGCATCTCCTTGTTTCAACCCATTGTAAATTTCAAAAGTATCCGAAAACTGTTTGCCTACTTGTAACCTCCTCTTTGTGCCATTTTGACACATTCGTATACTTACTTCCTTACTTACTCACTGGCACTATCGAACCCGTAGGTTCATGGCCGCGCGGACATAAGCTCTCCATACATCCCTATCCTGAGCTAATGCTTTCCAATCATTCCCTGTATAATCTACTTCCCTCAAATCATAGTTAATGTTATTCTCCCACCTCATTCTTGGTCTACCAACTGGACGTTTTCCCTCTGGCTTTCCTACAAGAAGCTGCCATGCAAGTCTTTCATTCCCCATACGTGCAACATGTCCTGCCCATCACAGTCTACAAGACTTAACTGTTCTTATTATATCTGGCTTCCTATAAAGACCATGTAGTTCATTGTTATGTAGTCTTCTCCATTCACCTGTCTGTTCATCTCTCTTTGGTCCAAAAATTTTCCTAAGTACTTTATTCTCAAATACTTGTAATCTCCTTTCCTCCCTTAAAGTAAGAGTCCATATTTCGCAGCCATATAATATAACTGGTAGAATAATAGTTTTATATATTTTCAGTTTAACGTTTTTTGAAAGGAGTTGGGACATCAAGAGTCTACGCAATGCATAATAGCACGCATTTCCAAAATTGAGCCTATGTTTAATTTCTTTGTGCATCTCATTCCTATTTGTGATTATTGTTCCTAGGTATTTGAATTCAGCCACTTCCTCAAAATTTCCCTCATTTGTCATTAGCTGTCCATTTCCATTATATAATGAATTTCTACGTGTGATCATATATTTAGTTTTATTGATATTTACTTCCAGTCCTAAGTTCTTAGTGTTACTCAATAGTGTGTGCGTGTTGTCCTTTAGTATCTCCTCGCTATCGGCCAATAATACATCATCAGCATAAACTAACAGCTTATTAATACCATTGAGTTGTAAGCCTTCCTCATTCTCTAAAGATTTAATGGCATGCTCTAGTACAAAATTAAATAGTAGAGGAGATAGTGCATCTCCTTGCTTCAACCCATTCTGGATTTCAAAAGTGTCCGAAAACTGTTTGCCTACACGCACCCTACTCTTTGTGCCATTTAGACACATTCGTATAAGCCTAACTAACTTTTTAGGAATTCCGAACTCCAGCAGGATACTATATAACTTCTCCCTCTTAATTGAATCATGTGCTTTTTTGAAGCCTACATATGATGTACAGTACCATTATATTCCCATTTATTTTCTAAAATCTGTCTTATATTAAACATATGATCTGTTGTAGACCTGTTTCTTCTAAATGGACACATTCGTATAAGTTTAACTAACTTTTTAGGAATTGCGAACTCCAAAATATAGCAAATATATTAGGAATGAGCTTAACATATTCAGCTTAACAGAGGGAATCAAATGATACAATGCAAATTGATTCGACCACATTCAAAGAATGGATCAAGAACATATAACTAAAGAGTTATTCACATAGAAGCTAGAAGGGTGTAGATGTGTGGGATAGCCAAGAGCTCGCTGGAGAGATCAGTTTCCTGCATGAAATCGGTACGAACCTTTTGCTATTCGATCCGTGAAGAAGGTGATTTCATTTCCACCGGTTCTCTTGTATTGTTGAGTTCGCAAGTTATATTATATTAAGGAAGTTTCGAAGTGACTAATTGCAGTGGAATTAAAGGTTCTTGGGATTTATTCTCCAACGCTTCACATTTTTATCTTATTCTTCTTCACTTTTAGTTTAACCTCTCACTTATCATATGCCATATATCACAACCCGAGTATTACAGTAGCATGACGTCTTAAACTTCGGAATACACATATACTTTTTTTTGACCAGACAAGAACATGGAGATCTCACGGAATGAGTGATTAGCTCAATCCAGAAACCATTAAGACGAAACAAATCATTGAATCATACATATTCATGCTAAACATGGCAAATATGGTAATAATAACTAACTCACTAATACTGTCGAATCCATAGGTTATGACCGCGCGGTTATAAGCTCTCCATACACCACTATCCTGAACTAATGTTTTAAAATCATCCCCTATATAATCAACTTCCTTCAAATCATGGTTAATGTTATTCCCCCCTCTCATTCCTGGCTTATCGACTGATCGTTTTCCCTCTGGTTTTCCTGCAATGAGTTTTCAAGCCCCTCCTTCATTCCCAATTCGTACCACATGTGGTTTTTGCATTCTTAGATGCTTAATTGTTCTTATTATAATTGGTTTCCCATAAAGATAATTTAGTTCACTGTAATGCAGTCTCATCCATTCGCCTGTCTGTTTGCCTCTCTTTGATAAAAAAACCGTAATAACTGTATCCTCAAATAACCTTAATATTTTCTCTTCCATTAAAGTAATAGTCAATGTTTTACGTCAATATAATATATCTGTGGTCTCGAGGTAGCGGGCCCGAGTTCGATCCCCGGTCGGGACAGTTTTTCTGGGTGAGGTTTTTATCGGGGTTTTTCCTCACCTGTAAGACTAATGCCAGGAAAACTTTAAGGCCCGAACGGTCCCCGAAATCATATGACCATCGCAATCATCATCATTAATATTCATCTTAGATTAAGCTTAGGATTGGATACTCTCCTGTCGCACCACTATCATCACCCATCATATCATCGGGGTAATGTAACGCCGCCTTCCAGGCGCCCCAACCTCAGAAGTGGGTTACAAGTACACCATGCCAGGAGAGAACACAAAAAAATATATTTTCAGTTTTATGCTTTTTGAGAAAAGTTGGGATGACAAAAGTCTATATTTTGCATAATGGATTCCATTTTCAGAATTAAGCGTATATTTAAGACATCTAGGGGCACACTGTACCATATTAGGTTAAGACAATACGCTATAATCCGGAAGGTGCAGTGTTCAAGTCTCGATGAAGTCAGGTTTATTAAACTGGACATAATCCTCTGGGAGCATCATGATCCTGGAGTTAACTCAATCTCTAATGAAATTGAGTACCAGATTTATGTTCTTATTGAAGGCAACCATCAAGCAGGGCTAACAACACAGCTTATATATCGTGTCGATTGTCTAGAAAGATGGTAGCCCTAACCTCCCACTCCCTTAAAGACCTCTTAAGGTCTGTAGTCAGGATGATTTTAAACATAATCTGTCACAATCGGCGTAAACTCGGTGAATTCTTTAGCAAGTCGATATTATGGTCCTATCTTGCTGCTATATTGATTGTATTAAAATCTATATTTTGTTAACTCTTAAACTGGCGAAATTAATTTTTATGCCAGCTTTTTAAATGTGTCGGATTGTAGTAAAAATATAATGTATCACTATCGGTTATTATTGAAAATATATAATTTGATATGAATTTAAATAATTTCGACTGATTAATTTTTCCACTGCTTGATTAAAAATATTAAATTAAATTATTGTATCTACTAGGATATTAGCCAATTTAAGGATTACGACCAAGCAAATATGGCAACTGCTAGACCGATTTTTTAATTTTGGGTTTCAGGCAAACTCCGATGTCAAATGGTCGGATTTTGCTGATGTTTGGTAAATACATTCCTCGTTTTATTTCAATAGCATATGATGTGTTTCTTTGAGGAAAAAAAATACAATGTTGGGACCGCTAAGCGCTAGAGCAGTGTTTAAATTTTCGATTCAAGTGAATTTATGTATATATTCCTGATTATTCGATTTTACTGGTTAACGATCGCCACTTTAATTATTTTTTAAATTAATCACTATATGCCAATTTTCATTCCGAAAACAAACACGGATTTCGGCATTTAGGGCATTGAAAATATATACATTTCTGTTACGGTCATTTCGAATTTATTAAATTGGATCGGTGTAGATATGTAAAACTTTTCGAAAAATTCTTTTTTTTTTTTTTTTGCGATAGTACGTTTTGTCGTACGTACAGCAATAGCGACCTCGATTCAAAGTTCAACTTCCTACATTTTGGGGTTGCCAACCTAAATAACTATACTGTAATAAAATAACTAGCTATACTGTAATATTACATATTACAAACACGCGTGTGGGAAGTAAATCCATTGTCCTCTATGTATACTACAGAAAATGTATATACACAAAATATCCAAAAGGTAGTGTTAATATACATTACACGAAACAAATCTCTGCATTTTAAATTAACCGAACTTTATTTGAAATAATACAAAACAATAAATACGTAGTTGCCGCCATTTTATCACTAATTGGTCACGGCCTCCTGTAGTTTCAACTAATCAGCATATCCCACACTGTAACATTAGTCAATTGTTTATAATGAACGCAATTATTTCCAATAAATATGTTATTATTTTACTATTATTTATTATTTTGAAAACACCATCGCGCAAATAATAATGTACAACGCACTTTTTTGAGGTGTTTACAGAATCTCGGATTTAAAAACCTCGATCCTCGCTTATGTATAAACTACTTCCAACCTTCTTCTTCCGAATGCAGTATTGGGTGATGATGCTCGTTCTGCGACTACAAAAACTGATCTTTCCATCGGTTGAAGGGTCTTCCGAGGTCTCTTTTGCCTTTAGGGTTGAGGTGGTAAATCATCTTTGGTAAACGGGAATTTGACATTCTCTGGACGTGTTGGAACCATTTAATCTGATAATTTTGTATATGTTCAACCATTTCCCTACTATTCCACTGCATCCTTATCTCATCACTTTTCATTCTATCCCTTAGTGTTACTCCAGTTAGTGATCGGAGGAATCTCATTTGTGAACTATTAATGCGGGATTTACCTTTTGCTCGAAGTGTCCAGAATTCACTTCCGTAAAGTAGAGCAGGTTTGGCTATGGCATTATGAAATCTCAACTGGATTTCTTTCCTCATTTGTTTTCCAAAATTTCTCCTAATTATACAATTTAATCTGTTATATTTTTCTAAATTTGTTTCCACATCTTTTTCATTATGAAACTGTGATATATTATTACCTAAATAATTAAAGTGTGTTACTTGTTCTATTGGTTTATCATTTATTATTATTTTTACTCTCGAAAGTCCCTTTCCAGTGATTGCCATGGATTTGGTTTTATTTTCAGATATTTCCAACCTCACATCGTAATATACTATTACGAGAAAAGCCCCGATAGTTTAATTCTTCGTAATTCGCTTAAAAATTATATCCATCCATAGTAATTCTGCCAGAGAGCAGGTGTTTCACTGCAATCATAGTATTTTCATGCTATGCTTTGCAGCTTTACTAGGGAATTGTAGATGTGATACTCGTAGCTTCCCGTTGCTTTCCACACCGATGAAGGATGATGATGATAATGATAAAGATGATGGCTGAATGATTTTCGGGGATCGTTGGGTCCTAAACTTCCTGACAATTGTTTTACAGGTGAGGAAAAACCCTGAAAAATCCTCACCCAGGAGCCTGTTCCGACCGGGAATCGAACCCCGACCCGCTGCATGACAAGGCAGCACGCTACCTCGAGACCACAACGGTGGACAAAACATGGTATATGATATTGTAATTACTGTAATTGATCCATTTTGTTACTAGCGAATACGCGGCGTGCGTTGCTACGCATGAATAAATTAAATACGTGTTTTTATGTTTAATTGAATAAGTTAAAATAACATTACGCGTTGATTAAATTGTATGGTACACATTGCGACGAACCAAACATGGTGGTTGCTGGAGTCAATTTTTTATTTCGGATTTCAGGTATGTCCTCACTTCCAGTTACCGATTTTTTGCTATTTTAGGACAATATCTACCTCGGTTTATTTTAATAGTTTATACTGAGTTTTGTTGTGAAGCATAAAAAATTGCAACATGTAGAGGGATTTTTAAATTTTTGTTTCAGGTGAATTCCTACACTTAATGGTTTTAGAGAATAATAGGTAGTGCCTAAGATTCGTAATACCTGAAAACCTGTATTTACAAATTTTCATAAAGATCTGTGTTTCGTGGTTCAGAAGTCTAAATATCAGAGACATACACACCGATTCCGATTGAGGGTCTTTCCACTTTTCAGCGGTTGCCCTTTTACCAGCCGGCTGCTGGCCCTTCACATCCACATGTGTCAATCACAGAGGTAGATGATCAACAGCCAGTGTAGGGGTGACATGTGGTTAGCATGTCGAGTCCCCCAGCCGTTATAGCAACCTGGATCCGCTACTTATTGTAGCTACCCAATTGCCTCACGATGCTGGGTGGGCACCGGTCCCAGAAATACCATGAGAAAATTTCTTCCCCCATGGAGACTCGAACCAGCGCAAGTCCCGTAGCTCTGCGCCAAGGCTTCCTACCTTAACCGCTCGGCTACGGCGCGGGACATACACACGTTAGCTTTTATACAATATACTACCTAATACCCGGCGTGCGCTGCTACGCCTAAATAAATGAAACTTACTGTGCTTTTATGTTTAGTTGAATAAGTAAAAGGAAAAATAATTATAAATTTATATTTTTTAGATACCGCATGCTAATTACCCGGCTTTGCCCGGGAATCTACTTATCTCGATCTTCTTGGTATAAATGAGCTAAAAGACAAAATTCGTTATTGTGAGTTATCCGTAAAAGAATACCCGCCATGTGTTGCTATGCTTGAACAGGAATCAACTACGTACTTGTTTCGATCGTCTTGGCATCAACGAAAGACAAAAATGGTTATTGTGAATTATCCGTAAGAGATAAACATGTGCTGTCGCGGACTTTTTTGTGGAACTTTGTGATATATTCAATTCTGTGTACATTAATGTTGTGTATTTGTTATGGTTTAGGCAGCGTAAGCCATTTAAGCGTCCAATGAGCTACTTTTTTCACGTCTTCCACTACAAAGGGCGAGTTTTAAGGGTGTAGGATTTGAGTATCACAACTCTCTTATAGCCTATGTTCATCCCAGGAATCTCCTGAACATTTTGCAAAAAGCCCCATCACAATCGGATCAACGGTATGACCGCGCATAAAGTATAAGCAAACAAACAAACAATCCAACAAACCAACAAACAAACATTCATTTTTATATATTAGATAGGTCTGTAGTTAAGTGGAAGAGGAGGCCAACAGACTATATAAAATTGTAAATAAATATTACTTAGTTATTAAGTTTCCTAGAGATAGTGAAATATTTGTGCTGTAATGTATTTCTGTCTCTAGCGACAATAAATTTGATGGTTTCTGGCGACACAGATAGCGACTACTGTAAAAGTGGTCAGATAATTTACAGCTGGAATGAACTTATATGTGTCAAGGTTATTTCATGATAAATTTTCATTGAGTGTGAACAGTCTCTTATATTAATGAAAGAAAAGAAGCAGCTAGCATCCTGAATACTTGTACATACATCGAAGGGGTATATAAACTGAAATGCAATAGTTGTGACTATTTGACTTATGCCCCAAACGGTAGTCAATGGCCAATCAGGTTGCAATGAATTTTATTTTACAACCAATGACAGTTGTGTTTCATCTCGCTCTTTATCGATTTCTCTTTATCAGCTCTTGCTTTTATGATAAAGAAAACTCCTCCTTTTTAATATTCTGAACAGCTCAGAGCATTAGTTTTCTCCAAAAAAAAATACATTTTTTTTTAGAGGAATTAAACCCAATGGGTACAACTTGGACACTACATACACCCAGTCCCCAAGGTTGAGATTTCCAACAAATACATTGAATATAGCAAGTAGTAAACAGATTCCTTGATTCTATTGAGTTGTTTACTAAAAAATAAATTAATAACCTATAATGTTATTTATAAATATACAGTTTCATGCGTTTCATTATTTCTCCTCTAGGGTGCATTCTTATAATATTGCGATCCTATTTGGCAATAAATAATATGATCAAGTTGCAGTGCATATACATAACCTCACATTTCTGATTTTTTTCATACATCGCTGTTTACATTAGATGTATACATATTTTAAAATACCGGTAACTATATTTAATTAATGACGTATGACTAAACAGCTTAATTTTATTCGTTAAATAGTCCTAAATAAACAATAAATGCTTTAAACTCTGTTTTGTGGAGCAATAATATTACAAAAAAATAGAAAATTACAAATATATCAAATCATAATTCACAGCATTTTAATATATGGTGCTGAAGTTTGGCAAATTCCTACCAGAGAAATGAAAAGCATTTTAAGTGCAGAAATGGTTGTTTTAAGAAGATCATCTGGAAAATCTAGAATGGATAGAATACGAAATAAAGAAATACGGGAAATTATGGGTGTACAAGAGGAGCCGGACATCATAGACATTATAGAAAAGAAAGGATTACAGTGGCATGGCTTTGTCAAAAGAATGCCAGAGCAAAGATTGCCTAAAATTGTTATGGAATGGATCCCAATGGAAAGGAGGAAGACCGAAGAATACTTGGATGGAAGGGGTACAAGCGGCTATGAATATCAGAGGATTGGAGGAAGATCAATGGATGGACAGAGAGGAATGACGTTTGGTTTCCGGAAGACGGCGGCAGATGTTATGATACCGGATGATGATGATGATGATGTTGAAATAGACCGAACAATTACCACTCTTGATTTGCAAATCCTCTAGATAAATTCACTCGTCACTTTGTGATTCGTGAATTTATGGATAACTTGGAAATCACTCGTGGTATTACTTATGAAAAATTGTATATAGGACGTACAACCAGAAGTTTTAAAATACGATATGGCAAAGTAGACTCTTAGCTATAATTAAAATATATTTCCACACGTGATAATCCCATACACTGTATATTGGAATACATTTAGTAAATTACCTTAGCATTGAGCCTCTGAATGCAGTGGACTTAATGTAAGATTATTTGCATACAATTAACTACATTGGATTTAAGGGATATTTGGACTTTTTACAGTTCAGCACTTACTGTGTTTGTGTTACCATAGCGACGCATTCTCCCTTATAACAGACAATTACTGCATGGCCATCCAAAACTCCCTGCCCAAAAACAAATCACTCTCCAACAAATATGGAATTTTGTAAGTTCGTCAGTGTGCTTGATTTTCATTTAACGGCCACTGGCAGAAACAACGAATATCATAAATACCAATAATTTAGAAAACTTAATTTCAATGTTTTAACAATCCTTATTTTTCCCCAACATAGTAAACATTAAAGGACCAACACACACATACTCTATTGAGTAACATTAAGAAATTAAGATTGCATGTAAACATCAATAAAACTAAATATATGTTCACACATAGAAATAGGCCTACATTCTATAATGAAAATGGCCAGTTAATTACAAATGAGGGAAATTTTGAAGAAGTGGTTGAAATTAAATACCTAAGAACAATAATTACAAATAGGAATGAGATACTTACTTACTTACTTACTCACTGGCACTATCGAAACCGTAGGTTCATGGCCGCGCGGAAAAAAGCTCTCCATATATCCCTATCCTGAGCTAATGCTTTCCAATCATTCCCTGTATAATCTACTTCCCTCAAATCATAGTTAATGTTATTTCCCACCTCATTCTTGGTCTACCAACTGGGCGTTTTCCTTCTGGCTTTCCTACAAGAAGCCTCCATGGAAGTCTTTCACTCCCCATACGTGCAACATGTCCTGCCCATCGCAGTCTACGAGACTTAACAGTTCTTATTATATCTGGCTTCCTATAAAAACCATGTAGTTCATTGTTATGTAGTCTTCTCCATTCACCTGTATGTTCATCTCTCTTTGGTCCAAAAATTTTCCTAAGTACTTTATTCTCAAATACTTGTAATCTCCTTTCCTCCCTTAAAGTAAGAGTCCATGTTTCGCACTCATATAATATAACTGGTAGAATAATAGTTTTATATATTTTCAGTTTAACGTTTTTTGAAAGGAGTTGGGACATCAAGAGTCTCTGCAATGCATAATAGCACGCATTTCCAGAATTGAGCCTATGTTTAATTTCTTTGTGCATCTCATTCCTATTTGTGATTATTGTTCCTAGGTATTTGAATTCAGCCACTTCCTCAAAATTTCCCTCATTTGTCATTAGCTGTCCATTTCCATTATATAACGAATTTCTATGTGTGACCATATATTTAGTTTTATTGATATTTACTTCCAGTCCTAATTTCTTAGTGTTACTCAATAGTGTGTGCGTGTTGTCCTTTAGTATCTCCTCGCTATCGGCCAATAATACTACATCATCAGCATAAACTAACAGCTTATTAATACCATTGAGTTGTAAGCCTTCCTCATTCTCTAAAGATTTAATGGCATGCTCTAGTACAAAATTAAATAGTAGAGGAGCTATGCCGGCGGTAGCATTGCTGCCGATAGGGTTACCCATGCCGGACTGGTCGAAGGTGATAAGCCAGACGAAATAAGTACCTTGGTCGAAAGAGTGACGATCTTTCACCGTAAAAATACAACCGTCAAGAAATGCGGACATGGGTTCAATAGGAATGAGATGCACAAAGAAATTAAACACAGACTCAATTCTGGAAATGCGTGCTATTATGTATTACAGGGAACCTTGTCGTCCCAAATTCTCTCAAAAAACGTTAAACTGAAATATATATATAGGCCTATATATATATGATATGAAAAAAAAAAAAGAATGCTTGAGTCGGGATTTGAACTCGAGTCTCTAAAGTCTGTACCTTTAGCGCTCTAACCAACTGAGCTACCCAAGAATTCCAATACAAGCATACAATTTTCTTATACATGTAGTATTCTCAATTCACACAAGAGGTAGCGGAAATTTATTCCAACTGCCATCTCGCGGCTAACATAACAGTTAAGCAAATTTTTAAAGAGAATATTTACTTTATAGCAGTAACGCTATATATATATAAACTGCTATTTTCCCAGTTACATTATAAATGCAAAACATAGACTCTTACTTTAAGGGAGAAGAAAATATTACGAGTGTACGATAATAAGATTCTTAGAAAAATTTTTGGACCATAGAGAGATGAACAGACAGGTGAATGGAGAGGACTTCAATACAGCGAGCTACATGATCCTAATGGAAAACTAGATGTAATAAGAACGTCTCGTAGACTGCGATGGGCACGACATACAGCATGAATGGGGAATGAAAAAGGGGCATTGAAGCTTGAAGGAAAACCAAAAGGAAAACGCCCAGTTGGTAGACCAAAAATAAAGTGGAGAGTAATAGTAACCATTATTTTAGGGAAATAGATTATACAAGAATGATTGGGATACATTAGCTCAGGATACGGATATATCGAGAGCTTAAGTCCACATGGCCATGAACCTGTGGGTTCGATAGTGCCAATAATATATTCAGTAAAACTTTAACTGTAGATTGCACTGAGACATTCCATGCTTTTTTATCTCTAATGTTTATCACTGCCAATCGAAAGCTTAAAAAATTGGCACCATATGTTAGGGTTAATTCTAATTTTGTAATTTTGTGACATTCCATGTTTTTCCATTATTTTGACTTGAAAGTGAACTCAGCGAAAATAAAGTTTATGGAGGTTAACACAAAGGATCGGAGGAATATTAGAATAAACGAGACAGAAATACTTTACAATGTTTCTAAGTTCCAATCATACACCATGGGTATGCGCCAACAGACACTGTGTAATCACTGTTTACACTGTGTAATCACGGGATGCAGTCATATGTGGAATATTTGAAGCCCAATTGCCAACGGACCTAAAAGGTAACCTTAAGCAATTTTTAAGTACTCTAACCTGTGAAAGACCAACCTAAAAAATAACCTAACGCAATTTAAGTACTCTAACCTGTGAAAGAATGCACACTGATTTTATTTAGTATAAGATAATTAGTACAGGCTCTACGTTGGCTGCACTGGAACACAGAATATTCGTTAATTTCAATATGGCTGCCAGTCTTCATGTAGTTCAATATCGGGAGAAAATATATTCAAAAAATAATCGTTAGAATACATGTAAAAATCATTGTAAATGGTGGGAAATAATTTGAAAGATGAAATATTACAAATAAAATTTGTTTATGAAGTAAAAAAGTCGCGTCACAGATTGTAAAGTTTAGCCAACGAGAGAACATAGAAAAAGTAAAAGGAGTTCACTTACATTGACAGTACTGTATCTCAGGGTGGAGCAGCAACTAATGATGTAACATCAATAATTCATAAGGTGAATGCAGTTTTTAATACGACTTTATTCTCTGTGGAAATTCACACAAATTGCAACAAATACTAAACTCCGTATTTTCAAGTCATATGTTAATCATAAGTAATGCCACGAATGATTTCCAAATTATCCATAAATTCACGACTCACCAGGTGAGTCGTGAATGTATCTAGATAATTTGGAAATCAAGGGTGGCATTTGTTAGGACTATTTAACGAATAAAATTAAGCTGTTTACTCACAAATCATTATTTAACTATAGTTATTTTAAAATATTTATATATTTAATGTAAACGGCTATATTTGAAAAGAAATGAGAAACGATTGGTACGCTTAATTTGCTTCTTTTGTTCACCACTGCAATCGGCCGCGGTGGACTAGTGGTTTTGCTCCTTGCCTCTGGTCCCCAGGGTCGCGGGTTCAAATCCGGCCGAGGTCGATGGATTTTTTGGGTTGTAAAAATCCAAGGAGCAAGTCCTCCGGAAGGGACTTTAAGCCGTGGATCCCTAGTCTGAAGATTTTCAGGCTCGTAAAAGATCCTTAAGCCTGAATGAAAGGCCTCTAAGCAACATTTACCAAATTTTTCCGTCCTAGTACCACTTTGGTTTCCTAAATGTCAGTATGAGGCGGAACGCTGACCACGGACCTCTCAAATGACATATATACGAAAACAAGTGTAACTAAATTAGTATGGTTCAAATTCTTCCCTGTAGGGGGAGAGCGCCTAAATCTCTGTTAAGGGTAACATGGGCTTACAATATAGAAGAAGAAGTTCATCACTGCAACCAGATCATATTATTTATTGCCAAAGGATTCGCAAAATTGTAAGAATGCACCCTAGTGGAGAAATTTATAACCAACGTTATAGGTATTAATTAATTTCTGATGTCCTATGATGTAAATATGTCAATTATATTTTTCTGCAACGTCATTTGCTGGAAAATAATTCGTTTAAGAAAGTGCAAACAGTGGTTTATTTTTTTTGTGGTGTACTCAATTGTTAAAAATATTTTTATATTATCTCTCGCATGCGTTTTATGTTGACATTCATGCACTATAATACAATCTGGTAGCAGTATTTCTTTCAGAGTCAGTCACTGCAAAATAATGCTATGACCTATTCAGAATGTTAAAAAGGAGGTGCTTTCTTTAATATGATAAACTTTAGTTGGTAAATTCTAGGTGAAACACGACTGTGATTGGTTGTAAATAAAAAATCATTGAAATGTGATTGGTCATAGACTCCCATTTGGGACATGAGTTAAATAGTCAGTATAACAATACGAATGTGAAACCAGGAAATTGACTGCTGAAATAACAAGGGACCTATAGGTCTTAAGTAGATTTCCGAGGAAGATCCTTCGCATATTTTGAACAAATATTATTTCCAACTAAAATATATGGAGAATGAAGAAACGAAGAACCCTTTGATATCCAAATAAAGGGAGGAATTTGAGAATGATTGGGCATACTCTTAGGAAAAAACAGGATGCTACTGGGAGACAAGCCCTGTTTTTGAACTCTCAGGGTAGAGAAAAACAGGAAGACACTATTGTCATGTAGAAGGAGTGTGGAGGAGGAAGCCACAAGGGAAGGAAAAGACGTGAAGAGAGTCGAAGGTTTCATCTCGATAATGAATCCGTGAGAGTTGCTTCGTTGAGGTCCAAAACTCTGGGTAAGACCAACAGAATATACTGATGCTACTCGTGTTTTTATTAAGGTCTTCGTTTTTGTTGACCCGCGCCATAGCCGAGCTGTTAAAGAGATATTACCTTAGTTCAGAGATAGGAATTGAGTTGTTTCGAGTCCCATGGGGGAAGAACATTTTTAATGGAACTTCGGCCAATATAGAATCCCAGCCCACCTAACATCGTATGGAATTTGTGTAGCTACAATTAGTAACGGCAACAAGTTGAGAAAACCCAGCTATAACGACTTGGGGACTTGTTATGCTGATCATATGTCATTCCTATACCGGCTGGATGATCGTCCACAGCTTTTATTGACACGTGTAGATGTGGGGGGGGGCAGTAGCTGGCTGGTAGGCCAAGAACCTTCTAGGTTTTTCGCTCCATGGAGTTTCTTCATTTTAACGAATTTTGAAGGAATTCATATTTTGTAGAAGGGTTAATTTTGAAAATATTTTATTTAATTGATATCGCCCGAACGATATGTTGTGTTATCATGATCACTTTAATGTTGACTTATGTCCGCATGCCACAGATTTTATTTTTAAACATCAATAAATAGTTATTTAATGTAATATTTTCTCATCCCTTAAACATTCTGTAGCTTTATTTTCATATTATCCTTAAGGCCTGTAATAAATTATTTATTCTCAGGTTTTTCAATGCCTTTTACATCTTCATTGTTCGTTTCAAAATTCTGTAGTCAATCTCCATTCCTATCATCCCATTCCATCGGCTGCCGTGGACTAGTGGATATGTTTCTTGCCTCTTGTCCCGAGGGTTGGGGGTTCAATCCTGGTAGGGGTCGGCGGACTTTTAAGGATGGAAAAATCCATGGAGCAAGTCCAGTATGAGGGAATTCAAACCATGGGTCTCGAGTCTGAAAATTTTCAGGCTCGTAAAAGAAGTCTAAACAAAGAGACCTCTAAGCAAAGTTACCGACCTTCTTCATACTAGTAATACGTTAGTTACCACTATATGTCTCATTGGATTGTTATGTTGACGTCTGTAGGAAAATAAGCGTAACTAAATTAACTTGGTCTAGAATATTGGGCTGTTGTACCATTGTAGATAGATAAATTATCCCATTCCAATGCTACAGCAACAGTTTCCAATAGACCAATTATTGTTCATTTCTAACGTTGTCATGTCTAATCCTAAGTTGTTGCTTTATTTGATATTGTAATGTAGACATTAAACCACAAATACGGTTTATGACGGTATAAGCGGTATTCTCATACCCAGAAATACTTGATCGTTGTTGACACATCCTAGCCCTTATGTTCTAGTTCAACCACTTGTAATTTGGTCAGAAATTTTAATGGGAGTGTCTTTGGTTTGAACTTTATTTCAATCACAAACTGCATTAACTGTTATTTTAGTATAGCATCAGTTATAATTTAGGCCTCTACCGATGAAATGGAGAATGCATTTGTGACTTTATTCCAACTTTAAATTTTAACTACGGTACGATTAAATATCTTCTTCTTCTTCACTTCCTGGTTTAGGCAAGAGTTGCCTGTTCCGTCTTCACTAATAGATCTAAGACCATCTCTTCCGAGGACGTCCGACATCTCTTCTTCCTCTTCGATAATAATGGAAGATTTTATTTGGTATTCTACTTTCTTCCATTCTTTCTAGATGTTCTTTCCACTGTATCTTGTTGTTAAATATCTTTTCTTTTATGGAGTAGATTTGTAGTTCTTCACGGAAATCCTCGTTTCATATCTGGTCCATTCCAGTGCAGCCTTTTACTCTTCTTAAAAATTTCATCTCGGCTGCTTGGATTTTACTTTCTTGTTTGGTAGTGGTAATAAAATATTCACTCCCATACAAAAGGACAGGGACAGTCATTGTTTTATAAAATTTTAATTTTGTTTGTTTATGGGCTTTATTATAGGATGAAATATTAACTACACATCTCACAATATATTTTCGTAATTAAATCTATAAACTAAATAGTTGTAAAACCATCCCGTTTCATTTGTCATTTCATCTCAAGCTTTGTTGCTATCAATACTAATAAAATTCATATAAAATTCCGTTGAGGTGAATAGTCTAAGATAAAAAATTAAAATGTACCTGTTGGCAGGTGCTGAACTCTGTTAAAATAATGTATTAAAAATATTATTAATGGGATGCCTTGCGGAAGTAGGACTCAGTCAGTTCCTACTGGCGATGCATCAAGACCATCAACAACTACAGTGTCTTAAATATAACAACTAGTAACGCATACTCATCCTGTTGACGATATAAATTAACTTCCGAAAGGCCTCCAATTAATAATATTTTGAATACATTATTTTAACAAAGTTGAGGACGACGGCACCTGCCAACAGTTACATTTTAACTTTAATGTTTATCTTATGAGTGTTGCTATGACAACACAGAACCACAATTCTCATTTGTTTTTTTTTAGTAGTAGTAGGACTTTATTAGACAAAAAGTAAGATATTTACAATAGTATTTACAAATATGGGTCGCACGGGCAGTAAGCCGTACGTGCTGTTGACAGTCCGTTACAATAAAGTAATAATTGGTGCTAGTGTAAAGAAAAATAAACAACAAAAACAGCAATAACATTACAATTACATAAAGAAAACACAATAATAATATTACAATTAAATAATAACACAATAGCATTATACACTAATTAATTTATATATAATTGTTAATAATTAATGGTATTGCATTTTGATAACATATATTTATTCATGAATGATAGAAGACCAATGATCAATTAAATCCATTGTCAGTATCTTCTACAACCTTCAGGATCGTGTAGCATGAAATCTGAATCACTCTGTATATAGAAAGCCTATGTGTAACTGAGAATGGAATCCAAACATAAATCCATAGCATACAAAGTAATGTATACAGAATGTGACTTAGAGTTTTGGAACTGTATCAGAATTTTTTACCGCATTATAAATTCATCTTGCTACTAGCCTATTTATGATATGAAATATAGGCAGTGGTATATATGCTTGGCATAGCACCAATATCACAAACATGCAAATATTATTCGCTTTGTTGAGTGCTGCAGTGAGGCTGTATGTTTACTGTTAGCATAACGTTACGTAGAACCCACTTTGAAAATGTATAGATCAAATCAATGTTAAGTCGTGGACGAAATATATTAATACATTACATAATATAAGGAGTTTCATCGAGGACAAAACTGTTCGACATACTTCGTAGGTCAATTTTCTCAAAAAACGCAGCCTGGGCATTCTATTGATAGCGACATCTCTAAGGCATTATGCCTAGGCGCAGAATTACGAAGCACGCTAGCTCGCGTCTCTATTGCTGAAATAACGATTTCATCCAGTTTCGGCCATGAATTACCATCCGGCATTATGAGGAATTTGAGTATCTGGGAGCTCTGCATTATAAAAAAACTAGGGCTATTGTATGCCATCGTGACACCAGTGAATATTCAAACGGAGAACAAGTGATTTTTAACGTCATGTTGGCCAATGTGATAACACATGTTCTCGCTAGAGCCATTTGCCAACATGTTTACTCACATATAAGTCGATTCTATCCCAAGAGTTCACCTACGTTAATGGGCAAGTCAGGGAGAGAAAATGGCCAAATTTTTGTTTGATGGGCAAGTTATTGTTAGTTTGGGCGAGTTAGTACGCCAGATTAGTTTAGCGTTCACTTGATTGTTAGTGATAAGCTTGCTACACTGCCTGGGCAATGACTGATACACATTTTACATTAAAAATATGATGATTTTAGGTTACTTTCAGCTCAATTTCACACTTTATTTTAAGGCATTTTTCACTTCATTTTGGGAAAAAATAAACATATCCTATATATTTCTCTCTTGTAATTATTTACACATTTCAACAATAAATTGTGTGTTTTTCCATTTTTTATTTTAGTTTATCAAGGTGGAATGGTGGCACAGAATCCCATAATCTAGGTATAACATCAAGGGTCCCGACGTAATGACCAGACAACTCTTTGTTAAAGCGCTGCCTAGTCAGAAGATAAAATGCTATAAGACTTTGCGGTGGATAAAATATCTCCAAGACCCAAATAAAATTCACAAAAGAAGCCTCATAGATGAACATGCATCGGTAGAATAGTTACTTTATAACTGAACTGCGCTGCACTATTGCATGATACACAAGTAAACTCGGAACTGAAGTAACCTGTGAGCGAGTTTCAAGGTTGAGAGTGCGAACAGGGGAAATTATTATAATTCTGAATTTTCGGGCACAGATAACTTCTTTGTGGAGATCTGATTTTATATGCTCTACAATATTTTAAATATCCGTCTCGTTGGATGCTTGGCAAGCGCGCGCGGCTGCCCAGATTGGAATCTCATGTTCGAATCCTGGCACTTCCGGATGAATATTGGTGGTGGTTAACACCGGGATTTTTCTCAGGGTTCTTTCGTTTCCCGAATTTCATAGCATCAACACTCTTCCCTTCTCATCATGTCATTTCATCACCATTCATTCATTTTCATCTCATATTATGTAAAAAAAATATATATAGTCTGATTTAGCAAACCACAGCTGTTTAAAATATGTGGTTGTGGTAATACACTCATGCACTTCCCCATGACCCCGATCCTGTGTGTTAACTTAAGGTAGAATAGGTCCAAAAGGAGGATTGTAGCTCCTCTTCGAAGTCTTGGCCACAGCCCAAAGAAGTGGCATTTTGAGTCATGCTTGATATGTGTCGAACCAGGAACACCATAACAGACTACATATCAACGTAGGGTAGATTTCATCTCATTCATTCCATAAAGTAATGATGGGTAGGTCTAATACAATGATGAATGAACCAAAATAAAGTTACCGTGGTAGAGTCTTAAAAATCCGAACCAATCTTTACTAATCTAATATTTTTTATTACATAAAACTTTCCTCATTAGAGGATTGCCACAAGGACAAAATGATAGAGACAATTCATTTTCGAAATTGATGAAATACATATTGGAAATACATTAAAAAATAAAATTGTAATTGAAGTATATTCTGTAAAGTAGACATTTTGTAAAGATGGTTTCTTAAAATTGAAATTGATCCTCTAATGGCGACAATGGCAATTTTAGAAAGATACACTCTGTCTAAATCTAAGAAATTCCAAAATTAGCTAAGAATACTGGTATAGTAACTCTTGCCCCATTATCAATCCTGTGACAGTTATACTAACTAATTTTTGTAATAGTCGGAATTGGCTGCAAAATAAATTTTATTAGAATTTCTGTCAGAGTGGTAGGAGGCACTTTGGTCAGATTGATCTGTATACGTCAAACGGATTTGAAATCTTTAATTGCTTATTCTTCAGTTGCACATATATGGCTTTCGTTTCAGAGTCAACTTCCTCAGGTTGGCCACTATGAGCCTCAAAACGGATAATATTGATAAGATTCATATTAAAATTCCGTGGACGTAACAAGTCACAAGGCAAAATATTAAAATATATAACTAGCCGGTGCCGTCCTCCTCGACTAGGTTAAATATATATTTAAAAAAAACTTGGCTTTCGGGAAACCCGCTTCCATCTTCAACAGAAGGATATGCGTTATTAACTACTGTTTTGCGAAACAATAACAGTCAGCAGCGCTTATCCTTATGCTGAAGATGAAAACCGCTTTTAGAAAGGCCTACGGATCTTAAACATTGTTTTTTAAGTTAGCTTATTTGAGGGGGTACGCTAAGGTGTAGTTGGTTAAGGCAATACGCAACAAACCGGATGATCGAGTTCCTGTTGGGTCAGGATTTTTAAACTGTCTCAAACTTTCTGGCGACCCTGAGGTCGACTCAGCCTCTAACGGAAATCATCACCACACATTTGTTCTGGATTAAAGGCGGCCGTCAAGCATGGCTGACAACTCGGCTGACATAAATGTCGATTGTGTAAAAAAAAGTGGGAGCCCTAACCTCCTACTATTCCAAGGACTCCCTATGGCCTGTAGTGGGATCACTTTACCTTGAACCTGGTTGAGGACGACAGCACCTGCCAGGTATCTGTTTTATTATTTACTTTGTAATTAATATCATATTAATTTATTTACTTGTGATCATGTACATATTATTTTTGTAGGATCCATCCATAGTAATTCTGCCCGAGGGCAGGTCTTTCACTGCAATCATAGCATTTCATGCTATGCTTTGCAGCTTTATTAGGGAATTGTAAGTGTGGTAGCTTCCCTTGCTTTCCACACCGGTGAAAGGATGATAAGGATGATGATGGCCATATGATTTCGGGGACCATTTGGGCCTTAAAGTTTACCTGACATTTGCTTTACAGGTGAGGAAAAACCCCGATTAAAACCTCGCCCCGAAAAACTGTCCCGACCGGGGATCGAACCCGGGCCCGCTGCGTGATAAGGCAGCACGCTACCTCGAGACCACAGCGGTGGACTTTTGTAGGATAGCATATATTTATGTTATTGAGATTAGCTTAATGTAGAATGTATGTTTATTCCTGTCGTGTATTTGTGTTAAAGGAATGGCCAGTTCTGAGGTAACTGAATTACGTCTAAGTGAATTTAGGAAGTGTGAGAGAGTGCGACCATGCAAACCAATTTCACTAATTATTTAGCTTGGGGCATTTTCCTACCTTGTGTCCCTGTCTTTCTGCGGACGTTAAATCAATTTGAAGCAGTTCGGATAAGTGCATTTCGCACGTTGACTCAAATTAACACATTATTCGTGCCTTAGAAGTTACTTATCTTTATGATGCAACTAACTCATTACCGCATGAACACAATCTCTTCACACATCCCTATCCTGCCCTAATATTCTTCAATCATTCCTGGTATAATTTACCCATCTCAGTTCATGGTTGTTATGATCCCATCCCATTCTTCGCGTACATATCTATCTATCTACAATGGCGTTACGGCCCAAGGTAGGGCTAGACGAAGTTAGTCTTAGTGACCTTTTTATTGAGGCTTAAGATTCTTTTACGAGCCAGAAAATCTTCAGATTCGGGACCCATGGTTTAAAGTCCATCCCGCACGACTTGTTCCTTGGTCTTTCGCATCCTAAAACATTCATTGATCCTGGCCGGGTTTGAACCTGTGACCCTCGGGACCATAGGCAAAGAACATAACGACTAGCCCACCGCGGCCACCATTCTTGGCCTATCTAGGTCTACTAAGCGCTTTTCCTCTCTTTTATTCCCTATTTCTGCCCATCGCAAACTACAATTCTTAACTGCTCTTATTATATCCATTTATTCGGAAAAGAAATCGTGTTTCTATATCTGTAGGTGTTTTAACTCTCTAAGGTCATAAAAGCAAATTCGTTCCTGAGTTGTTATTGATTAAGCGGAAGAGAAAAACCTCATGATCTTAAATTTACATGTGTAAATAAAGTATTATTATTATTATTATTATTATTATTATTATTATTATTACATTGTATAAAATTACTGTATATAAAAAATAAACCACACTTCAATATCTCATAGAAACAGGCTCAAACGACCTAAACCTATATCATACAGCATATTGATGATTAAAAAATTCAAATCCCTAGAATAATTTTTCTGGGGATAACATGTTTGATTCTTATGCAAATTTGCCTCCTGAATTGAAGCCTGTAATTTTATTGAAAAGGCTTTTTTAAATTTATAATCCTGTTTAATAATAATGATAATAATAATAATGATAATAATAGTAATGATACTAATAATAATGATAATAATAATGATAATAATAATAATAATAATAATAATTGTATGCACAGATTTGTAATGTTTACACATCTTTCTGTGCCTAAAGTTTTATTTTTCTTCTCCATTCGTCTCTATTCATTCACTTCATGTCCTCCAGTCCTTTTGTTCTCATTCCAGATCTTATTTATTGCATCCACGAGTTTCGAGGCCTTCCTTTCCTTCTTCCAGGCGGACACCATTCCCATGTTTTCCTGGGTATCCTTTCTACTTCATTCGTCGTACGTGCCGATACCAATTTAATTGATTGTAAATATCTTATATAATCTACTATTGAATCTAATATTCATTTTTTTTCGTATGACAGTAGGGCCTATTTCTTATTTTTTCTAATTTTGCACATCTTGCTGCTGTCCTCAATAAATCCATTTCCATTGACATAAGTTTAATAATAATAATAATAATAATAATAATAATAATAATAATAATAATAATAATGAATATTTGTTACATCACTTTACCCTTAAATTGGCAAATATCCTATAGCAGACTTTATTTTTATTTACAGTATTTAATAATGTTCACAAAACAATAGAAAAACAATTATTATTATTATTATTATTATTGTTATTATTACTATTATTAATTTTTAGTAGTATTACTGTGTACCAATGCCACCCACTGCACGTTTCGTGTTTCCAGTCCTGCGGTGGGAAGATAGATGGCGTTAATGTGGTATATTTTCAATTTACGCACCACATGACAAACCGTTTGCGTTTGGAATTTAATCAAGGGATATGGTGCACAATCTATTACAACTATTATTATTATTATTGTCACTGTTGTTGTCATCAGAGCGTGAGCAGGGCAGTTAATTAATTTAATTTATCATTTTAACCTCTTTCTGTGACAGATCAGAGCTGCGACTAAATCGATTTGTTTACTTGACTCGCCAGTTGACGGGCGACTTTTCTGGAGTTTGCAAAAATGGAGTTCAATAAAATTGATGTGCAGACTTCCTGTCTTGGGTTGTAGTCCTCATACCAAATCCTTAGAAACTAGCCAATTTAAATTTGATGGGGGGCAAAATGGCTTCCTTTTCCTTTACTCGCCATCTGAATACCAGAATATCTAAGTTTTAACAAGAGTTATTGTACACCGTGTCCCAATCAAACTTCCCACATTTTAATTAATTACAACTCTCAAAGTATGCGGAATTATGAAATGAGGTATTAAAAAAAGAGAAACTCAAATATTTTTTGTTTTAATTGTTGCAGTTAATTCATCTGTCGCATGTTGGACAATAATGACATAAAATAAAATGGTGACTCCTCAGCAACGAGCACAAAGTGTTTTCTGGTATGCAGAGTCGAAGTCAATAATTACAGTGCAAAGAAATTACCGGAGAGAATATGGAGGAAATGCACCTTATGGGAAGACCATTAAGGCATGGCATGAGACGTTTCTGGCGACTGGAAGCGTTAAAAAAGAATCAGGAGGTGCTCGTACACGTGTTTCAGAAGAAAAGATTGAAGAACTTAGAGCAGGATTTCAGAGAAGTCCACAAAAATTAATTCGCCAAGCTTCCCGGCAGTTCTATGTGCCAAGATCAACTGTGCATCGAGTGCTTCATAAGCGGCTTCGTTTGTACCCCTACAAGGTGCAAATTGTTCAACAAAAAAGCCAGATGACAGGCCACGGCGACAGGCATTTGCTATTGAAATGCTGGGTCGTATTGACAAGGACCCTCAATTTCTTGGAAACGTCTTGTTTTCTGACGAGGCAACGTTGCGTGTATCAGAATCCATTAATCGACACAATGTAAGGATCTGGGGTACGCAAAATCCACACGTCTATCATGAACACGTCCGTGATAGCCCAAAAATAAATGTTTAGTGCGGCCTGATGAAGAACACGATTATGGGTCCTTTTTTCTTCCATGATAAGTCAATTTCTGGCCCGATATACCAAGACTTGTTGGAAAAGGTCTTGTACCCCCAAGTAGCTGATCTGCAACCCCAACTAATCTTACAGCAAGATGGAGCCCCACCACATTGGAGCCTGGATGTTCAGAATTCACTCACAGAATCCTTTTCAGATGGTGGATTGGACGCAGTGGACCAATTTGCTAGCCACCACGTTCGCCAGACATCACTCCATTGGACTTCTTCCTCTGGGGATATGTAAAAGACTGTGTGTTTGTGAAGATTTTCATGATTTACTAACCCGTATCCTTGACACAATTGCAACAGTACCAATGGACATGTGACACGAAATCGAATACATGATATTGTTCGTGCTACTAATGGTGCACATATAGAGGTGTTTTAGTGTGTGACAATGAAAATTCTTCGAGTTTCTGTTTTGTTAAATACCGGCCTCATTTCATAATTCCGCATACTTTGTTAGTTATGATTAATTAAAATGTGGGAGGTTTGAATGGGACACCCTCTGTGTTTTTAATAGTATATTACGATGCGAGATTGGGAAGTTTTTTTTTTACAGAAGCGAGGAAATGTAATTTCCGAGATTCTGTAAAACACTTCACAAATGCGCGTTGTACACTATTTTTTGCATGATGGTGTTTTCAAAATAATAAATAATAGTAAAATAACATTTTTGTTGGAAATATTTACGTTCATTATAAACAACTGACTAACGTTAACCGTATGGACAATGTTTATTAGTTGAGACTACAGAAGACCGTAATACCAAATGGCGGCAAGTACGAATTTATTGTTTTATATTGTTTCAAATAAATTTCAGTTCATTTAAAATGCAGTGATTTATTTGGTATAATGTATAATAACACAACCTTTTGGATATATCTTTGTATATACATTGTACTTAGTATACATAAAGGGCAGTGGTTTTACTTCCCACACGTGGTTTGTAATATGTAATATTACAGTGTAGTTATTTAGGTTGGCAACCTCGAAATGTAGGAAGTTGAACTTTTAATCATGGTGGCCATTGCTGTAAGTACGACAAAACTCACTGTCGCGCAAAAAAATGTATTTATCTGCAGTGTGTTTAGCTAATAAGTACTCTATAATAAAATAAATAGTTATTACTTCTGAACTAATACATATATATATGGATGAAATTATTTTGTACAAAGAGTGAATACTAGTTTTTTTAACTTATTGTTCCATTAACCTTAATAAGGCTTCCATTAGTGGAACGGGAAATGTTCTACCAGTATTTAATCTCGACCCATGTGTTACATTGTTGACAACAGCATAAATTATTTCTTGTAAGTCTGCCAAATCACGTAACGGTGTCGTGTAAACCTGGTCCTTAGCAAACTTCCCACAGGAATAAAATCAGGTAGTGTTAGAGCTCGTGAAATGGCAGACCATATGTTGTACGGCTATCCTCTTCCAATCCATACTTAAACATGTTCTCAAGAAACCAAATTAGAAGTAAGATGTAATTGACCATATTAAATTTATTAAAATTAACCTCATAATGTGTTCCTGTTGAAATATTAATTACAATAATTTGATATTGATTATCTCCGAACTATATACAGAGTGTCCCATTCAAACCTCCCACACCCCCGAGCGTCCCATTCAAACCTCCCACATTTTAATTAATCATAGCTAACAAAGTATGCGGAATCACTAAATGAGACCGGTATTAAACGAAACAGAAACTCAAAGAAAGTACATTGCCACACACTAAAACACCTCTGTATGTGCACCATTAGTAGCACAAACAATATCAAGTCTGTATTCGATTTCGTGCCACGTTCTGTCCAACATGTCCATTGATACTGTTGCAATTGTGTCAAGGATATGGGTTCGTAAATCGTGAAGATCTTGTACTGGAGTCGTAAACACACGGTCTTTTACATACCCCCAGAGGAAGAAGTCCAGTGGAGTGATGTCTGGCAAACATGGTTTTATGTCATTATTGTCCAACATGCGACAGATTAATTAACTGAAACAATGAAAACAAAAATTCTTCGAGTTTCTCTTTCTTTTAATACCAACCTCATTTCATAATTTCGCATACTTTGAGAGTTATGATTAATTAAAATGTGGGAAGTTTGAATTGGACACGCTGTACATGTAATCAATCACTTCAAAGCATAGAGATTTCAGTTTAGACGGCAAAAACGAGCTGTTTCTGTGAACATACATCACAATTAACATTATATAGGCTTTCATCGAAATTCTGGATATGCATGCTATCATGAATTACGGAGACTCTTGTCATCGCAACTTCTAAAATTTTGAATAAAAATATAGAAAATATATTTTTTCAGTTATATTATAGCCTACGATATAAAACGTAGACTTTTACTTTAAGAAATTTAAAACAAGTGAGTATTTGAGAATAAAGCTCCAAGGAAAATTGTTTGGGTCAAAGAGAGACGAACAGACGGGTGGAGAAAACTATATATTATGATCTTTATTGAAAACCACATATAATACGAACAGCTATTATGGACTGTGATGGACAGAACATGGGATACGAATGGGGAAAGAAAGATACAGAAATTTCTTATACGAAAATCAGTAGGAAATCCCCTAGTAGGTAAGCAAGAATGAGTTGGGAGAATAATATTAACCATGGTTTGAGGGAGATATTAATCGGGATATACACGATACATTAAAATGTTAAAATATGGTTAAATAAATTCAGAATTATCAAATCAATTGGTTACAATATGTGCAAAAATGGACCCATCCCCCTCTCATAAATTAGCATTGCAGTATCAACCTAAAAGACTTCGAGATAAAGAAAGACCAAAATTAAGCTGGACTGACCAACCACATCTTGAGATCTCACAGGAACAGGCTCAATCGACCTTCTTCTTCCTTTCCTAGCTCTACAGCCCTTTATGAGTCCTAGTCGCTGTTAGGACACTCTTCCACGTATCCCTGTTCAAGCCCTCCTCCTCCCGTCTAAGGCCGTTTTCCAGAAAGGCAGCCGGCTAATGTCGTGAACAGTTTCTCAACAATAATTTTGTTTTACTAGAATGGTGTAGTCAGCCCCGTGTAGGCTCAATCCATCTAACCTAAATAAGTTCATGTTGATGATTAATCAGGGAACGATTGGGAAAACATTAGCTCAAGATATAGATGTTTGGAGAACTTACGTCCATGGAACTTACATCCGTCTGATTTCGATAGTACCAGTGAGTGAGTGAGTGAGAGAGTTAGTTATTTGGACTTTTGGGACCAAAAAATAAAAGAAGAATGGTGTGTTGCCATATTTTTATAAACACATTTTAAAATCACGAATCCGCTATAAATGTTATTAACTAATTACACTGTACCAAGGGAATATTTATGTAAAGCTTGATTATAATTATTTTCTAATAATCCATGATGACCTCAAGTAGCAGTAACTCCTGAAGACATAATAATTGCAGTATTTATTAAAGGAATTTGTATAGATTAAATTGTACATTTCTGTAGGTCTCGACTAGCGAGAGGAAGAAACCAAACTCTGGTAACTGCTCCTTCAACAGTCCCGCCTTATCTGCGTTTGAACTAATCCACATCGCCTACTTTATCTTAGACTTACTAAGTAACTAACTGGCTCTATCAAACCCGTAGGTTCAAACACAGGAACATGTTCCTAGGAACATGGAATGTTAGGACGTTATCTTAGAATGTCAAAATATAAAATAAGTATTATCGCTTCGCCATGATGGTTGTCCGTTTATAAAAGCGGGTGCCGTGCGACAATGCTTGACAATGATTAACATGCGGGATTATTATGGTGGCGGTAGTCGGCATCTTTGTATTTAATTATATATAACAGCTGCGGGGAAACAAAGCGAGCCGCTGGACAATCATCATAGTGAGACTATAATACCTGATATATCAGTCGTCCTCAACTGAATTTAATTTCTGTTAGTAAAACTTCAAGTAGTTAAAACTATGTAGGCCTTTTAGAATCATGTTCCATCTTCTGCATTTCATTTGGTGCCAAATAGTTTTTTTAATCAGAAATTTAAGTGATATGTCAGGTACTTATTATTTTAATACTTTGTTTTTCATAAATAAGGACTTTATTAGACTAAAAGTAAGATACATACAATGTTATTTACAAATATGGGTCGCACGGGCAGTAAGCCGTACGTGCTGTTGACAGTCCGTTACAATAAGTTGATGTTTGGTAATAATATACTTAAAAAGGTACAAATATTACAATATCTATAAAGGTTCCGGTTGGCTTCAAATTTCTTGCAAAGTTTTATCTTTAAGGGGGTAGAATTTAGGTTGGAATATAGGCTATCTAACTCGCAATTATCAATAATTGCAAATTTTTAGGCACAATAATATTACAATTAGATATCAATACAATTACATTATACATTAACTTAATTATGTACATTTATTAAGAATTAATGGTATTGCAATTTGTTAACATATTTATTTATTCCTGAATAAGCGTTGTTCTTATTTTCCGCGTTTTGTCCAGAAATCTACCCAAGTTTATCCAACTTTCAGGGCTTACCAATAACTCGTAGCATGCCAATCTTTCACGATTTGAATTTTGTTAGATAACCTCAACTGTGGTTTACAGTGGATTTTAGTAGTAGTGAGATTTTGCTTGTTACTTAATACCAATTTTCTGGAATAATGTTGAGGAATTATCATTCACAGAAGAGAATATTATTTACTTGTACTTTCATATGAACATGCTGTGGAAACGTTATATCGATTTATGTCGACTCATCAAGTATTTAAACCACACGGATGTGCCTTATCAAATTACGAGTCTCCGCCTTTTTTTAAAAAGAGAACTGACAACATTTCACAACAGTAAAACTAAAAAAAAAAAGTCTTCTGAAGAGGAAATCTATATGACAGACCCATATTCTCTATTGAATCGTGTCTGGTAAATTCATTGCTGAAAAATTGGTTAAACTTCAGAACGTTTAACTTTTAGTTATCCGATTTACTTTATGACTTTATTGCACCGATAGTGAAATTTACTTACAGAGACGTAACTAATTACAATGGAAGTAGATTGTAGGAAGCGATAAACTAACATAATTTAAGCTCTCTATTTACCTTTGTTTAACCTCCCGCTTTATAGGTACTTTTATGTTCCTTACACCACACCGGGGCTTACGGGATAAGGAGAGCCTCCCCGGATGAGTGATCAGTTCAATACCACGGCCAACTCCAAGACAACACGAACACATATTGTCTATCTACAATGACGTAACAGCTCAATGTTGGACCTTAGCCTCTCCTTTCTTAGAAATTACTAGACCAAGTTAATTTAGTTACGCTCATTTTCCTACAAATGCCATGAACGCTATGCGGTCAACTTACCGACCAAATGAGACATTTAATAGGAAACTTAGGTATTACGAGGATGAGAGGAAGGTCGGTAAATTTTGCATAGAGGCCTTTTTTTCAGGCTTACTAGCCTGAAAATATTTGGACTTGGGACCTATATCTTAAAGTCCACCTAGAGGACTTGCTCCTTGGATATTTCCCTCCTAAAAAATCCTCGTCATGAAATATCAACCCAAAATTTACCTAGTTGACTGAGGAAAACATCTAATACATTTGGTTGACATGATAGATTGAAACCGAGACCTTTGGAAAACGAGTTTTGAACGTTATTGCTGTGTGTAACTAAATTGTTTCTAAAATAGTGAGCTCTGAGCAAAACAAGTCGGCACTTTTACCCCCAAAATTTGAAGTTATGGCCTTCTTCTTCTTCTACTACAAGGTTTAGGCTATGCAGCCTGTTCCGGCGAAGTTAAAAGTGGAGTCCGTCTTCTACGTGGTCGGCTAACATCTCTTGTTCCTCTGAGATTATACAGGAAGATTCTTTTTGGTATTCTTTCGTTATTCATTCTCATTAAGTGTTCTGTCCATTTCTTATTATTTTCGCTGATTTTATCTTCAATTTTATATACATTTAATTCTTCTCGTATAGTTTCATTCCTTATTCTATCCGCTCTTGTGCATCCTTTCACATTACGTAAAAACAGCATTTCCGCAGTCTGTATCCTGCTTTTATCCCTTGATTTCATTATCCAATTTTCACTTCCATACAACAACAAAGGAACAGCCATTGTTTTATATAATTTAAGTTTCGTATCTCTCCTTGTTTTCCGACCTAAGGTTCTTTTTATGGTTTCACAAATAGCCTGGCATTTATTTACTTTATTTTCTATATCTTTATTTTCTCTATAAGTTATATCACATCCTAAATATTGGATATGTGATATTTGTTCTATTATTTTGTTATCCAGTACAATTTTTGATCTCATTCCATATTTACCAATAAATGCCATTACTTTTGACTTATTTATTGATATTTTACAATTATATCTATTGGCTATTAATTTAAATTTATATGCTAACATTTGGAGCTCATTTTCAGATTCTGCTAAAAGTACAACATCGTCAGCGAATAATAAAGCATTTATTTTATCTTTATTATCGATTAATATTCCTTCATTAGTCAAAACCTTCTTCCATTCTTTTAGGATATCGTCCATATAAATATTAAATAATATAGGTGAGAGTGAACACCCTTGTCGTACTCCTTGGTTTATTTGAAAAAATGTCTTATTTTTAGTCAGCTGTGGGTCAGTACAAATATTTGTTCCATAGTAAAAGCTCTTAACAGTTTCTATAATCTGAATAGGGAGGCCTTTTTCTTTTAGGACATTCCACAATATTTCCCTGTTTACTCGATCAAATGCCTTATCTAAGTCTATAAATAATAAATGCGTTTCTAGGTTTTTTTCTTGTATTTTGTTTATTATCTGATACAGGGGAAATACTCCATCGGTACAAGATCTTCCTTTTCGGAACCCGTTCTGTTCTTCTGCTAGTGTTACTTCAGTAATTTGTTGTATTCGTTTTGCTATTATTCTAGCATAGATTTTATATCCACTATTTAGGAGGGTAATGCCTCTGTAATTAGATGGTTGGTTTCTTTCTCCTCTCTTGTAAATTGGTTTTACTATACCTTGCCTCCATGCTACTGGTATATTATGATTCTCCCAACACATATTAAGAAAATTCAAGAATCTTAATTTAAAGAATATATCTGCATATTTAATTAGTTCTGAATTGATGTAATCTGGTCCGCTAGCTTTTCTATTATTTGTTAATTTGAGTTATTCTTCCAGTTCTTCCATTTGTATTTTATCTACTTTCAAATTCTCACATTTTGATTCTTCTTCGTTTTCATTCTCGTTGTACCACAGGTCTCTGAAATATTCTATCCAATGTTGTTCTGATATTGATGTAGGTATATATGCAGCTTCTTTTTCTGATTTATTTAAATATTTAATTGTTCTATAAGCAGTCCATTGTCGTCCATGTAGATCATGTTCTAGATTAGATACATGTCGTTCCCAACTGTCTTGGTGGGATTTCCTAACAATTTTCTTGCTTGCTTTCCTTTCTTTTGTTATAATATATTTCTTTTGTTTCTTCAGTTTTCTTTTGTAAATATTGTAAATATGCTTTCTTCTTTTCCTCTATAACTGTTTTAATTTCGTCATTCCATATTCTCAATCCTCTCTTCTTACAATTTTTCCTTCTTAATCCTAGAACTTCATATGCTGCTTTCTTTAGAGCCCAATCGATGTTGCTCCATTCTTCTTCTATATTATTATTTATTTCTCTCTGTAATATATATTGAGATAATCTATTTACATACAACTTTCTTACACTTTCTTCTTGTAATAAATTCACTTTGTATGTTTCTTCATTGTACATTTTTCTTGTTGTTGGTTTCCTCCATCTTTCTAATAATTTTATATTACATGTCAAGAGAAAATGATCTGTTCCTACATCGAAACCTCTATATACTCTTACATCTGTGACCCAGGGTATCAATTTTCTGTTTACCAAGAAATAATCAATAATTGATCTTAATCCTCTAGCCGACCAGGTGTACTTATGTATTTCTTTCTTTCTAAAATATGTGTTAGTAATTCTGTATCCATTAAATATTGCAAATTGTCGAAGTTCTTTTCCACTATCATTTTCTATTGTTTCTCCTTGTGTACCAATTATATCAGGTATAGGATGGCACCCTATTCTTCCATTAAAATCACCTCCAGTAACTATATAATCATTTTTATTTATTTTATTCACTACTTTTTGAAGTTCTTTATAAAATTTTTCAATTTTTTTCTTTTCTTTTCTCCCTTGTTCTGGTGCATATATACCTATTATTGTCATATATCCTCTTTGTATTTTAAACCTGACAATAATTATTCTTTCTGATATAAAAGTATAGCTATGTATTTTCTTCCTCCAAATGGGTTCTATCATCATAGCTACTCCAGCTGATGCACGTTGTTGTCTTTCTACACCATGATATACAAGGAGGCGATCTTCTATATCCTGTGTCCCTTTTAACTTTTTCTTTGTTTCTGTAAAGAGCATTATATTTGCCTTTTTTTTTTCATTTCATATAAAACTTCTGTCCGTTTATTATTTAACCCTCTTATATTCCATGTTGCCAATAGTAAATTATTCTTTATCATTGTCCTTTTCTTGCCTGGTCCATCATCAGTGTTTCCGTCCGGCTTTCTCCTTCGCTTTTTAGTAATAGAAAATTCATCTGGCCGCCTTACAAGGGCTGCGCAGATATAGTTGGGTGGTGGGATTGCCACCTTACAGCCTCCCAACTTGCTTCAGCTTTGTTTTTAGGGCGCCTTCCCTTAGATAGATTGCCTTCTCTTCGGCTCTGAGCTCTACCTGCCCATTATAGCCGTCCAATCTGGAACAGACGCTATGCTGATTTTGGTTCACCCCGGGTATTTAATTTTCCCGGTACCACCTATATTTAGGAGGCATTCCCCTATCCACCACCTGGGGAAGTGCCCGATGGGGGATCAGCAACCCCTCACGGGTTGGTAATGATCTTTTTAATTCCTACAGAATACTAATGATGTTAATACTTTTTTCATTGGTTTCTTTTGATCCCATTATGCTCATCCAGCCAAGATCATCATCCTTATCACTATTATCATCATTATCATTCACCGGCGTGGAAAGCTACCACACATATAATTCCCTAGTATTGCTGCAAAGCATATCATGAAAATGCTATGATTGCAGTGAAAGACGTGGCCTCGGGCAGAACACTATAGAGTAGAAGGCTTTATATTGAACTACTGTCTTTTTTAAGCTATAATTTTTATGAGCGTCGTTAAATAAAACAAAAAAATAAAATAAAATAAAATATTAAACGATCATGGGATACCCCCTAAGTCAACTCGACGGTTAAAATATTTTTGTTAATTTAGGTAATAACCGGCTTGCGCTGCTCCGCTTACATAAATGAAATGTGTTTTATGTTTAGTTGATTAAGTAAAAAGAAAAATAATTATAAATTTATATCGTAATTATTTTTAGATACCCCGTACTGATTTCCCGACATTGCCTAGGAATCTACTTATCCCAATATTCTTGGCATAGATGAGCTGAAAGACGAAATGGATATTGAGAGTTATCCGTAAAAGAGTACCCGTCATGCGCTGCTACGCTTGCCCGGGAATCTTGCCAACCCGATCTTCTTGGCATAATTTAGCTGAAAGATAAAAATGGTTATTATGAGTTATCCATAACAAATAAACATATGCTGTCGCGGACTTTTTTGTAGATTTTTTGTTTGAGATATTCAATTCTGTGTACATTAATTTGGTGTATATGTTATGATTTAGGCAGCGTAAGCCATTTAAGCGCCCAAAAAGTTCCGAAAACACCTTTTTCACTACAAAGGGTGATTTTTAAGGGTGAAGAGGTCGAGTATTACATATTTTTTTCATCTAATGCCAACAGGTTGTTTTTATGACATTTATGTCTTTCTCTCCCTTGGCATTCGCAGAATTTTAATCCATTTCTTAGGTTGGGACACCTGGAAGGCAGAGTTACGTTACTCCGATGATGTGATGTGTTATAAATGATAATGAAGCTCCAGGAGAGTTCTTAACCTAAATTCCAGACCATGGGCAATCACAGGAATAATTTCCTTCAAGGAAAAAATCCCATGGTTTAACTGGGAATCGAACCCGGGACCTCATGAACTGTTGTCAGAAACGCTGACCATTAGCCCATGAGGCTGGTCGTAATACAACTCTCCTATAGCCTTAAATCTTTCCGGGAAACTCCTGAACATTTTACAAAAAGCCCCATCTCAATCGGGTGAACGGTATGGCAGCGCATAAAATACGAGCAAACGATCAAACAAACATTGATTTTTATATGTTAGACTTACTAAGATAATGTCAGTTGGTTTCAGACTACTCGTCTCTTGGTTATAGTCTCTGGTGTATCAAGAAGCGTTTACCAATAAACGTGATTAATGTGAATATTAAGTTGGTACGACTTGTTATTGATCGCTTACATTCATGAACTGTATCCAGGCAGCCGATAAGACAAATGAATGTGAGGACGGAATGAATTACGCGTCTCAAGAGCAAAACATTGCCAACAAACTTTATTCTCAAGAGTTCTTAAGTAAATATTAAAACTGTGGTTAGTAAAACTAGTATTTTGCTTCGTCAATGTCCTGGAGTACAAAATGAGACGATTATATATAAAGTCCGCCACGCAGGATCTGCGTAAACTAAGCGAATTCCTCAGCAAGTCGAATTTTAGGTCCCAGTTTGCTTTTATTTTTAGGATTACATATCTGTTTTGTTAAATAATTGGAATAATTTAATTTTGGATGTAAGCTTATTTAAAGGTATTGGACTATAGTGAAAACAAATCATGCAAAACCATAAGTTATTACCTACTTACATACTGTGGTATAATTTGTCATCAATTTAAATAAAACATACTAATTAATTTTTCCAGTACTTTTTAAAAACTACTATATAAATTAAACCTTATGTATTTTAATTATACATTGCGAATAACCAAACATGGTCGTTGCTGGAATCAGTTTTTAATTTAGGTTTCAGGTAAACCCTCGCTTTCAATGGTCGAATTTCGTGAATTTTTGGACATTATCTTCGTCGTTTTATTTTAATAGCATATACTGTTTCTATTGTAGAACATATTATTATTATTATTAATTATTATTATTATTATTACTATTATTACTAATATTATTATAATTACAATTTTTATTTATTTCCATTGTCAACTTTATATTGTGGAGCCTATATCTATTATGTATCATTAATCATGTAGATATTCATAATAGTTATTATATGTATGATTTAACCCGGGGAAGTGGAAGAGAAGACCTTCCGGTCTTAGCTCCGTCAGGTAAGATAAATAAATAAAAAGTAAAAAACTGCGACCCCTAGAGCGATTTTTATATTTTCGTTTGACGTGAATCTACACTTAATGGTCCTATTTAGTGGTTACTTTTTTAATTAATTGCTGTATACCAATTTGGTTTCCATGAAACAAAAATTGCGGCTGCTAAAGCTTCAACGAACACGTACATTTTGTTGACTATTCTATGACACTATGCCATCTTTGAATTTTCTGCACGGGGGTAGAGAGATAGTTGCTCTCTCTTCACGGAACATATCGTAATTTACAATTTGAACTTACAGGACATATAAGTTATCAGGACAGAGTCTTCAGCTGGGCCCAAAATACAGACTTAAGTAATCTTTCTTGTAAAGAACCTCTAGTGTATTATTCGACATAATATAAAGAGAAGGCTAATCATATTTGACTTTTACTGATAATGTAATTTACTTTAATCGTGAGAGGGATGGGAATCGCTATATGAGCACACAAAACTTAGGTAAACTATAAAGAAAAGACATAAGCTTAACTAAAAGTGAATATAATTTAAATAAGTCAAAGATTAAATAATATAAATAGCTGTTTGAAATAAATTAATTATAAACATAATGTATAATGAGAAAATAACAATATTAATGATACATACATCCATATTAATGTTCTCAGACACAATGTTCTTCTAAACAGCATTTTTCTTCTTAATACAAATGAATAGTCATTGGCAAGGGATCGCTTCTTCGACCCCCGCCTAACGTGCAAAAACGAAATGTTGTCCCGGACTGTTAACTAGCAAAGGCCTCCGGTCGGGGACATCAGTCATCGCACATCTAAACTAGCGTCGATGACGTAAGGAAGGGGAAACTAGGAGGGGGTAAATTAGGAGAGGATGAAGCACAGAACATATTCACAACCATAGAGTCTAAATAATGCGTCACGACAGTAAAATTTACGTCCTCACGGTACAATTCAATCGGAGAACAAGTGACTTTTAGCGTCTTGTTGGCCAATGTGATAACACATTTTCCTGCTAGAGCTAATTACCGTCTGTTCACACATAAGATTATATCCCAAGAGTCCACCTACATTAGTGGACACGTTAGGGCGAGAAAATGGGCAACTTTTTGTTAGATGGGCAAGTTAGTGTTGGTTTGGGCAAGTTAGGGTGAGAAAATGGGCGAGTTGGTACACCATTAGCGTTCACTTCTTTGATAGGGGGTTTTGCGATAAGTTGGCTGCACTGTCTGAGCTTATATTACATTAAAATACACTGATTTTAGGTTAGTTTGAACTCACATTTTCACTTTATTTTAAGATTTTTTCACATTTTGGAAAAAAAAAAACAACACGCGCGCGCGCGCACACACATACACATACACACACACACGCACATATATATAAAACAACAAAAAGAAATACCGTAAGTATCTTTTGGCAACGGAAATGGATTTTGTACGAAGAGCAGCAAGAATTTCAAGAAGAGAAAAAAAAATAGGAACTCAGTTATAAGGGAGAAAATGAAGATTGAAGACACTATTTTAGATTATATTAAAACTCAGCAATTAAGATAGTACGGACATGTAAGCGAATGGAAGAGGATCGGCTACCAAAATCTGTTTTGGAATGGAAACCTGAGGGAAGACGAGGCAGAGGAAGACCAAAAACCTCGTGGAGTCAGAGAATATATATACATGAAGGAGAAACATCTACAACCAGGAGATTGGATGGACCGACAAAATTGGCTATTAGGAATCGGACGATGCCAAAGACATTAATCAACCGATGATCTATATATATATATTTCTTATCATACCATATTAAGCTTGCATTGCTCAACGTTAAAGATTTAATTATAACATCGACATAGCGTCACTGCTATAAAGTAAAATAAATATTCTCTTTAATTTGCTTACTTGATATAGTCAGCTACTAGATGGCAGTGAAGACAGTGTTCTCGCGACAGCTGGTAATAATGGAGAGTATAATACATATATAAGAAAAATAAGTGTTTGAATTCGATTCGCCTGGTAGTGTAATGGATATCACGCTGAGGTACAAACTCAGAGATCCGGGTTCGAATCCCGTCCAGGCATTTATTTTTCTTATCATACCATATATATATATATATATATCAGGTAATTATTCACATACTGCAAAAGTAAATTATTTTTATTTTCAGTTTTTTATTTGAATTTATGTTGATGGCATAGAATCCCCATTTTGGTCTTGGGAATATTCGGTGTCTTCTAGATAGGATATAAAATGAAATATATATCTACATTGTTTCTTTCACGAGAACTACCTCAGTAACTTCATTCCTTTGGAATTCGCTAATATTATGGAATATCTAAACATAATAATAGACCAATATTATCAAGATATACCTACAATATGTTTAGAGAAAATTACACATAGATAGCTGGTATTGAATCAACTGATTTTCAAACCAATTTTAAAATTTCATCACATTCAAAAGTTGTTTGGAAATATATAAATCGTGATGTCACAAAACAAAACACACATTACTCGTTTAACAAACGCAATTTGCATCGAAAATGGAAACAGAAGCGCTTTACAATTTGTCGCTTTAAGTAGGAATGTCGTTAAATATTAAATAATAGGAAATAATTTGTAGAAATGTAGCTGAATGGGAATTGTTGTTTGTGACAAAATAATTTTCAAAACAAGCATGAAAATAAAATTATTTACACTACTGGAGAAGGAAAAGAGTTGTTGTTTTTTTGTAATTTATAAAAGCACTCTCAAGAGATTACAAAGTTAAAGGGGATATTATTTACGACTTTAATTAAATTTCATGATATTTCAGTTCAACCAACATGTCTTCTTTTAATAAACTGTAATGTGCTTTTCCCCCCACATTTAAGTCAGAATTCAAATTACATTGTATTGCATTACATTTTATTAGCTACAATGCTTTAACCTTAAGAGATTCGCCAATAATTTCCCTTCTTATTATTGAAAACGTCTACCGCTGTGCTGTCGAGGTAGCGTGCTGCCTTGTCACGCAGCGGGCCCAGGTTCGATTCCCGGTCGAGACAGGCTCCTGGGTGAGTTTTTTTCAGGGTTTTTCCTCATCTGTAAGACAAATGTCAGGAAGCTTACGGCCCAACAGTCCCCGAAAATCATCCGACCATCATCATCATCATCATCATCCTTATCATTATCATCCTCATCGTTCACCGGTGTGGAAAGCAACGGGAAGCTACCACACATATAATTCCCTAATAAAGCTGCAAAGCATAGCATGAAAATGCTATGATTGCAGTAAAAGACCTGCCTCGGGTAGAAGTACTGTGAGTGGATGGATTATGGGAAACAATTTTGAAAAGTGCAATCATCGAAGGAGTTGGTTTAGCAGTAGCGTTTGAGACTTGTAGTTGGGAGATCCAGGGTTAAAACCCCGGTGGCGAAGAAACGTTCCAGGTTTTTTACCTCATTTTAGCGAATTTCGAAGGCATGAAGCCATTTAGGTTGTTATGTTCAAAATATTTTTCAAATAGTTTTACAAGATCTACTAATCATGGATCCTATCTGGTAGACACTGAAAATCAGCGTGTAAAAAGTATATATATATATATATATATATATATATATATATATATATACAACACATCCGTAGTAATTCTGCCCGAGGGCAGGTCTTTCACTGCAATCATAGCATTATTTCCCCAGTTTAATTTCTAATACCTTGTACATTCCACGTTCTTACCTCATTATTCCGTAGTCTCCTCCATTCATATTTCCATTTGTCTTCCATTAGTTAAAATATTTCCTTAGAACTTTATTATCAAATAGGCTACTATCTTTTCTCCTCTCTTAAAGTAAGAGTCCATGTTTCGCATCAATATAGTCCACCGCTGTGGTCTCGAGGTAGTGTGCTGCCTTGTCACGCAGCGGGTCTGGGTTCGATCCCCGGTCGGGGCAGTTTTTCTGGGTGAGGTTTTATCAGGGTTTTTCCTCACCTGTAAGACAAATGTCAGGAAAACTTTAAGGCCCAAACGGTCCCCGAAATCACATGGCCATCATCATTATCATCACCATTATCATCCTTCACTGGTGTGGAAAGCAACGGGAAGCTACCACACCTACAATTCCCTAGTAAAGCTGTAAAGCGTAGCATGAAAATGCTATGATTGCAGTGAAAGACCTGCCCTCGAGCAGATTTACTATGGATGGATATTATATCTGGATGAATAGCCGTTTATATATTTTTGTTTTAACTCTTCTTGAGAGAAGTTGAGATGACAAGATTTCCTGTGATACAAAATAGCATGTATTTTCTTAGTTGAGCCTATGATTAATTTCTATTTACTCCTCATTCATATTTGTAATTAATTACTCTAGGTATTTCAATGTCCCGCGACGTAGCCGAGTGGTTAGGGCAAGAGACCATGGCGCAGAGCTACGGGACTTGCGTTGGTTCGGATCTCCATGGGGGAAGATATTTTCTCATGGAATTTCAACCAGTATGGGACCGGTGCCCACTCAGCATCGCATCGTGAAATTAGTAGCGGCTCCTGGTGGTGAAAATAGATATAACTGCTGTGGATCTGACATACTGTCCAAATATCATCCCCAAACTGGCAGGATGTTCATCTACCTCTGTGATTAACACATGTAAATGTGAGGGCAGCAGTCGGCTGGTAGGCCAAGTGGTAGGCTGGTAGGTCTGTCGCGTCGTAGGTATTTCAATACTGCCAGTTTTTCAAAATTTTCCTCATTTGTTACACAGTAAAACTTGCTCAAAGCGGAATCGCATGGGACCAATCTTTTTTCCATAATTGGACAAAATTCCGCATTATAAAAAACTAAAACTTATTAATAATATTAGATTATAGACTACCGTGTAATTATGTCCTTTTATGTACCTTGGCTAAATTGTAGTTCCGCTGCCGTTAAAAAATGAAGTATAGTACGTATGAGCGACTTCGACGGTAACGGGCGATAAAACAGTCCCATATCGTCAGCGTTAAAAAGGTCTCTGAGGCGCGTATCCTGAAATTCAAGCATGCAGTTCGCTTTTCGCTCACTAACTACACTTTTGTCCACAATCTTTGATTCCCCGCAAATTTCAATCCACATTTTACTTTGTCGTCTTTTAAAACTGTCCAGCCACCTGAAGATTCCTTCAAATCGTAATTCCCTTAGGGATTTAACAAAAGTTAGAGCTTTAGTTTGGAGGATCAGTCCGGAAATGTTTGGAGATTTATCTTCAATCACTTCACATTTTCGCTTAATGATAATGATACATACGTTTCAGTCTTCTTTATTCCGTAAATTCAGAACGCTACATGTGAAAGATCGGTCTCAGTGTATCGAAATCACGTTTTCGGTACGTAAGACTACGTAATACTGCGCAACTCTACGTCATCGTGTCTTCATTCTTCAGTGACCTTAGTGAACAGTGCCAAATTTCTATCTTCCTTGTTCTCTCCCACGTACCCCCTCCCTTTGTCCTTTATGCGCCGCGTGTTACTGCGCATCTTCCCCTTGCTAGTGAAGTCCTCAAATAAGCTGTACGCGTGAACATCAGTGCCATCATCTTTTAGGTTTCGGCGGAGTCAAGTCAATAGTGGTTCGAAGGAGCCTGTTTGGTTAATCGGTCCCTTAAGCCAGGGTAGGGCCACTAGGACCGTGTTCCCTAGCCCTTGACGGGACTGGAGTGAGTGGATGAATGTACGTATGTTTATTAATATCATTATTGTTATTGACTTTTGTTTGGATGACCAATAATTTTATTATTTCTTTCTTAACTTATTTTTCAATGGTCAAGAACACTATCTTTTGTTACTTGTATTTCATTATATCTGACTTATGACTCTCATTAAAGATAAGCTTGTTTTAGTTAACTTCTGTTTACTGATTGTGTAGCTAGTCATGTCAGATATTGATATAAGTTCCAAAGCTTTCTCAAGCGAATTTAATCTTCTCATTTCTTCTAACTTTCACGATTGTAATACTGCTTAGCATACAGTACTATATTTTTAATAATTTATTAAGGAAAGGTAGATTAATATTTACCTTCTATGGGCCCGGGCAAAGATATGTTGATTTAAGCACACAATACTTTCAAACTCAAGATAATTATAACAAGATTGGGACGATCCCGAACGAACACGCGAGTGGTTGCAAAAATGTTAGCAGAATGCAGGTTGCAATATCGCTGGCTAGAGCGCGTGAGGGTGCTATTTTTGCTAGCAGAGCGTGGGTGCAATTAATGCTAACAGAGCGTGGTGCATCAGAACTTAACTAATATAAGATTTTACAGCGCAATTGTTATTTGCAAGACAGGTATCTGTGTTTCGCAAAACATGTGTGCAATGAGGCCGAATCTATACAGGTAGAATATATACAGTAAAAGCTCCTTATTCGCGGGGAATATGTTCAGCAAATATGCCGCGAATACAGAAACCGCGAATATGAAATGGTAATTTGTATGGGTATATATGGGATACGTTCCAAGGTTACAGAATAAAATAAAATTATCAAAGTAAAATAAATTAATGAAAGATTTTGAACAATTTATATTAATTATTACTGTCAGGTTTAGGCACAGACTTAAAGAACTTGGTAATTTTTTCCTGTTTTACCGCTTATAAAAGGTATTTCAATTAAGATTGATATTCAGCTGTGAATTCTGCAATATAATTCCTTATTTTGTCTTCGGATTTCTTGATTCATTGACATTGAAACAGCTTGATATAGACGCAAACGACTCGCCAACGCGTATAAACGGTCAAGCATTTTTATTTTTACTTTAGCGGCAACACAATTTTTTTTCTCTTCGGTACTAATTATTTTTCTTTCCTTTTACTCGACATTATGAACTGGGAACAATGCACAAGAGACACATGTTATTGAATCAAAATTATTGCAACTAACAAGTTGAAACAATAATATACCGATCGTGGTGATGGAGGTATTTACCAAAGTACATATCGGCATGTGAAATACGACAACAGCTTTTAAGAATGAACGTTAGGGTCAGTGACAATTATGTTTGTTTTGGTTTGATATTTATTTGTCCATTTGGTTTGAATCACTATTTGTAAAAGGCGTCTTGGCATCTGCCTTCAGTAAAAAAATAAATAAATAAAATAAATTGCTGATGTTAATAAATTTCTATACCTTTCCGCATTATAAATTTTTTCATGAATTGTTTAGAAATATTATTCCGTTTCCACGTTGGACAGATTCCGTTTGATGCAAAATAATTACACGTAAAATTACTGTTATTTCGCCGGGACCAATACATTTTTCACATTGGAATGATTTCCGCATTATTCACGTTCCGGATTAAATATGTTTTATTGTATATATATATAGATATTATAAATATATTTTTGACATTTGGCAATGAAGGCAAATATGATATGAAAAGAAAAAAGAATGCCTGCGTCGGGATTTGAGCTCAGTTGGTTAGAGCGCTAAAGGTACAGACTTTAGAGACTCGAGTTCAAATCCCGACTCAAGCATTCTTTTTTCTTTTCATATCATATTTGCCTTCATTGCCAAATGTCAAAAATATATTTATAATATCTATATATACAAGCGTTACTGCTATAAAGTAAATATTCTCTTTAATAATTTGCGTAACTGTTATGTTAGCCGCTAGATGGCAGTTGAAAGAAATTTCCGCTACCTCTTGTGTGAATTGAGAATACTACATGTATAAGAAAATTGTATGTTTGTCTTGGAATTCTTGGGTAGCTCAGATGGTTAGAGCGCTAAAGGTACAGACTTTAGAGACTCGAGTTCAAATCCCGACTCAAGCATTCTTTTTTCTTTTCATAACACACACACACACACACACACACACAACACACACACACACACACACACACACACACACACACACACACACACACACACACATACACACACACACACATATATATATACATACATACATACATACATACATACATACATACATACATATGAATTATTGTTTTCGTATAGGAAATAAGGTAGAACTTCTAATCAAGTGATACACTGTTACTGCTACAATAGGAATTGCGTTCTTTCTAAAGTTAATTTGAGTTTGCGGTCCAGCAGCACCTGAGCTGACGTTTATTTGTGTTTGTTTGGTGCACTTGTGGCGAATTCAGTCCAGTGAAATGAATTCTAAATTGTTTTTCGATTCTCATGTTATGGATATTGTTATGGCGTGGAAGACACTGCTATTGTCGTTTTCCACAAAGTGCTGCGTAGATTGAGTAACTCTTGGTCTTGACTTGAACAAAAAAAAAAAAAAAAACAATATCTATTCCAGCGAAGAGTATACAGTGTGTTCAACTTATAAACATAATAAAATAAACATCTATAACTTGTAAAATAATGCGAATCTATAGATGATATCAGTTGCTACTAAGAGTGAATTGTTTTTATCTTATGTAGCAAATACCTCAATATGGTTTCAAATCATCATCATCACCTTCATCATCAAGTTTATGTCATAGGCCTTCTGGCATGTTCCGGTTCTTCATTCCACCGCCTTCTTGGCCTTCGTTGGCATCTCTGCCTACAGTTGCAAATTTTCAGCCTCTTTTGAGTATTTGGTTCTCTTTCATTCTATCTAGATGTTGAATCCATTTTGTTCTGTAAGTTTCAACTTTATGTAGGAGGGGTGTAATTTTCAATTCTTTACGTACGTTATATCTTTACTTCTAATGTGTTTTTAACCCTTAAATTGGCAATGTATCCTACAGGATACAACAAATGGTTTAATTAATTAAATTTTTAAATAAACCAGAAGAAAATAAATGAATAGAAATAACTTAAACGTGTGTCGAATTACACAATATACCTAATGAGAGTTATGGTTGATTCCGTTTTCACTGCAGTCCGCCACATTTAAATAACTGGCTATATTGCCAATTAAAAGGTTAATGAGAATTGCTTTACAACTCGTAACATTTTCATTTTCGATGTGTTTATTCTGCCTTTATCCTTCCTATTCCGCACCCATCATCCAGTGTACAAATTTGATGGAACCATTGTTTTATAAAATTGTATAATGATTTCCATTAATGGTGCAGGAAATGTCCAATTGTTATTCATTTTTTTTTCATTTCTACTTTTCTTTCCTGGCATGGCGTACTTGTAAATCACTTCTGAAGTGGGGGATCTAGAAACCGGTATTACGCTGCCCCGATGATATGAAAGGTGATGATAATGATGCGCCAGGAGAAGCCTTAAACTAAACTTAATCTAGTGAGGTGAATATGATAATGATTGCCAGTTGATGTTCGGGGACCGTTTGAGCCTTCAAGGTTTCTAACAATAGTCTTACAGGTGAGGAAAAACCCTGAAAAAGCCTCGCCAAGGAAACTTATTCGAGCGAAGATCAAATCTCGACCCATGTCTGAAGCATTTGAGGTATAATGTTGAGTGATTCCGGGATTATGTGGCCGTGGTCCATAGTTGGTGTTGATACCAGACGTTTCGCCCTCAACTGCGGGGGGCATCTTCAGTGGCGAGTGCTTCTAGGCGTGTTTCCTGGTCGGAAGATCTACTTAGAGTGAGCGCTGCGGACGTTGTGGACGTTGTATTAGTGGTGGGTGCAGGGTGAGTGGGCGTGGCTCTTGCTGATTGGCTAATGGTCGTCTCCTTGTTGTCCCTAGTGTTAATGCATTTATTTTCTAGTGTATGATACCAGGCCTTAGCCAGTTTGATACCTTCCTCTTTTCTGTTGATATTTCCCTTATGCTTGTATATTTCTATAGCCTCTCGGTATAATCTAGGGAAATAGTAGGAAGTTGTGGCTAAAACTTGTGTATCGTCGACTAGAATCTGGTGTCCATTCATAATGGCATGTTCTGCTACAGCTGATTTATCCATTTCTCCTTGTCTGCAGTTTCTTTTATGTTCTGATAAACGGGTGGCTATACTTCTTTTCGTGGTCCCTATATATGATTTACCACACGAACAAGGAAGTCGATATACGTCGCAAGTGGAGAGAGGTGGCCGAGGATCCTTAGCTGAGCGAAGGCAGTCTTCTATTTTTCTTGTAGGTCTGTAAGCTGTTTTTATGTTGTATTTTCGTAGGAGTTTTCCGATACGATCTGTGACTCTTTGTACATATGGTAAGTAGGCAATGCTGGTTGAGGGTGTGTTATCCATTCTGACGTGCTGTCTTCGTGGATGTAAGGTTTGTCTTATTTCCTTGAATGTGTAGCCATTTTTCTGGAAACAATTGAACAGATGGTGTTGTTCTTGTTTAAGGTGTTGTGGTTGGCATAACTTAGTCGCTCTGTCGAACAGTGTCTTAATGACACCTCGCTTTTGTCTTGGATGGTGGTTAGAGTCTTTGTGCAGATATCGGTCTGTGTGTGTAGGTTTTCTGTAAACTGTATGTTGAATTTCCCCATTGCCAGTCCTTATTATTTGAACATCCAGGAAAGGAAGTCTTCCATTATCTTCTTTTTCCATTGTGAACTGTATTTAGTTGTGTCTGCTGTTAAGGTGTTGAAGGAAACGTTCCAATTCTTCACTGCCATGTCTCCATACTACGAATGTGTCATCAACATAGCGAAACCAATGTTCTGGAGACTTGGGAGCTGTTTTTAGTGCTTCTTCTTCGAATTTCTCCATGAAAAAATTCGCTACTACGGGCTTAGAGGACTGCCCATGGCTACTCCGTCGGTCTGTTCATAGTAGCTGTTGTTCCATTGGAAGTAAGTAGTAGTTAGTACATGCCTGAATAAATTGGATATTTCTTCTGTGAAAATCTGTCTAATGTAGTCCATGGTCTCATTTACCGGCACCATGGTGAAAAGGGAAACCACATCGAAGCTAACCAGTATATCTTGAGATGTTACGTTTATATTCCGTAGTCTCTCAATGAATGTGTCGAGTCTCTGATGTAGCTGTCCGTTTTTCCAAGGAGTGGTTTCAGAAGTCCTGTGAGATGCTTTGCCAGTAAGTAGGTCGGGGAACCGATGGCACTGACAATTGGCCGGAGTGGAATGTTGTTCTTGTGTATTTTTGGAAGACCATAGAGTCTTGGAGGTTGAGCTTCGGATACGCGTAATTTCTTCTTCTTAATTTCTTCTGGCAAGGACGATTGCTTGATAAGATTGTTAGTTTTTCGAAGAATACCGGATGTAGGGTCTCGCTTGATAGGTTTATATGTATCTGGTGTCAGAATCTCTATTATTTTCTCTTTGTATTCGTGTGTATTCATAACAACTGTAGAGTTTCCTTTATCGGCTGGTAAAATGGTGATATTATTATCATTATTTAAAGCTTTTAGCGCTAGTCTCTCCTTCTTAGTTAAATTGCTTTTCGGTGGTTGGGCGCGACGGAGTATTCTTGCTCAGCTTCATAACGAATTTCATCAGTTGTTTGCAAGGGAGATTCTTGATGCTTGCCTCGATGTTAGAGATAATATCCTCTACAGGTATTGATGTGGGTGTGATGGCGTAGTTGCCTCCTTTTGATAGTACAGATGTTTCTTCAGTTGACAGCGTGCGTGATGACAGGTTTGTTACGGTATGTTGTAGACCGACTGATTGCTGTAAGGGTCGCGATTGCATTTTTAGAAAGTCGAATTTCTTCATCTGCGTTCTAGTAGACTTAACATGGTTGCTTCACTTGAGTTGTATGTAATGCTGTCGATCTTGTTCCAATCATGGTAAGGAATGCTGTTACTGATTGTTATGTGAAGTGTAAAGAGTTCTGCGTCGTTGGTTGCTAACTCCTTCCGTGTTTGTTGGATACGTTCTCTGAGAAGAGCACGTTCTGTACGGTCGTATATGCGATGGGCTTTTTTAGATCTAAAAGTCCTCCGTTGTTGTAGGAATTTGGGTATATATCCAGCGTCTCTGCACCGTAGTAAAAAAGTATAGGATGATACTAATTGGGATTTCTTCTTCCGGAGTGTCTCCAGGTGTCTAATACGTAAATAACTTTCCTCCCCGTAGAGGCGTTTAATAGTTGAATGCAGGGTTTCACGGCCGGTAATCATAATGTTGAGTGATTCCGGGTTATGTGGCCGTGGTCCATAGTTGGTGTTGATACCAGACGTTTCGCCCTCAACTGCGGAGGGCATCTTCAGTGGCGAGTGCTTCTAGGCGTGTTTCCTGGTCGGAAGATCTACTTAGAGTGAGCGCTGCGGACGTTGTGGACGTTGCATTAGTGGTGGGTGCAGGGTGAGTGGGCGTGGCTCTTGCTGATTGGCTAATGGTCGTCTCCTTGTTGTCCCTAGTGTTAATGCATTTATTTTCTAGTGTATGATACCAGGCCTTAGCCAGTTTGATACCTTCCTCTTTTCTGTTGATATTTCCCTTATGCTTGTATATTTCTATAGCCTCTCGGTATAATCTAGGGAAATAGTAGGAAGTTGTGGCTAAAACTTGTGTATCGTCGAATAGAATCTGGTGTCCATTCATAATGGCATGTTCTGCTACAGCTGATTTATCCATTTACCACACGTGTGGTAAATCATATATAGGGACCACGAAAAGAAGTATAGCCACCCGTTTATCAGAACATAAAAGAAACTGCAGACAAGGAGAAATGGATAAATCAGCTGTGGCAGAACATGCCATTATGAATGGACACCAGATTCTATTCGACGATACACAAGTTTTAGCCACAACTTCCTACTATTTCCCTAGATTATACCGAGAGGCTATAGAAATATACAGGGTGGACCGCTCGAATGGACCTAATTTCAATTGCTTGTTACTGGCAAACGGTTGAAGATAGAAACTTAAAACAACGTTCATATTACAGAAAAACTCACCAAGTTTTGATATCCAGATCACTACATCTCTATATGAGCCCCAGCAGTCACTGTGACGATATCAAAGCGATGAACAATTTCTTGCCAAGTACGTTGGAGTATGTCTTCTGGAATGTTCTCAATAGCCTCTATGATGCGCTCACGAAGATCACGAAGGTCTTTGACTGGGGTGGTGTAAACTTTATCTTTGACATAGCCCCAGAGAAAGAAATCCAGTGGTGTTAAATCGGGAGATCTCGGGGGCCACGCGATTGGTCCTCCCCTACCAATCCAACGGCCAGGGAAAATGTTGTCCAAAGTCGTACGAACTTCATTGGACCAGTGGGGAGGAGCACCATCTTGCTGGAAAACGATGTTAGGCTGCAGTTGTTCAATTTGTGGAAAGAAGAACTGCTCCAGCATGTCAAGATATGTGGTACCACGAACAGTTTTCTCGGCGAAGAAAAACGGTCCAATGACCTTATTATGTGACAAACGCACCAAACATTCATCTTCGGACTATCACCAACATGCTCTTGAATAGCGTGAGGATTCTCCGATCCCCAGATCCGCACATTATGCCGGTTTACCTTGCCTGACAATGGAAAGTGGCTTCGTCCGAGAAGAAAATCTTGGTCATGAAGTCAGGATCAGCGCCGAGACGGTCCAGCATCGTATTGGCGAATTCCACTCGTTTCGGCATGTCATTCGGCTCCAGACGTTGCACTAACTGCACTTTATATGCGTGCAGTTTGAGGCGTTTGTGGACAATCCGTTGTAATGTCGATTTTGGTATTTGAAGTTCCTGCGAAGCTCTTCTTAATGACTTCCGGGGGCTTCGCTCAAATGCGGCTTGAACATTTGCTACCATTTCATCGGATGCTCTGCGACCACCACCATGTTTCTTCAACACAGATCCTGTAGCTAATAATGTATCACGCCACTTCTTTATGCTTCTAGCAGTTGGAGCATCACGGTTAAACACACGCCGGAACTCCCTTTGAACTCTAATGATTGATTTAAACTCCGCATACCACAAAACAGCTTGCGCTTTCATCTGCGGAGTCGCCATTTTCACAAACAATTAAATCTAAGAACGAGAAACGTATCTTTGTGCCATCTACCGACAGGATTCGAAACTTGGTGAGTTTTTCTGTACTATGAACGTTGTTTTAAGTTTCTATCTTCAACCGTTTGCCAGTAACAAGCAATTGAAATTAGGTCCATTCGAGCGGTCCACCCTGTACAAGCATAAGGGAAATATCAACAGAAAACAGGAAGGTATCAAACTGGCTAAGGCCTGGTATCATACACTAGAAAATAAATGCATTAACACTAGGGACAACAAGGAGACGACCATTAGCCAATCAGCAAGAGCCACGCCCACTCACCCTGCACCCACCACTAATACAACGTCCACAACGTCCGCAGCGCTCACTCTAAGTAGATCTTCCGACCAGGAAACACGCCTAGAAGCACTCGCCACTGAAGGTGCCCTCCGCAGTTGAGGGCGAAACGTCTGGTATCAACACCAACTATGGACCACAGCCACATAACCCGGAATCACTCAACATTATGATTACCGGCCGTGAAAGCCTGCATTCAACCATTTGAGGTATTTCATTATTGACAGCAGCATAAATTCTTTCTTCTAAGTCTCTCAATATATGTAGGCTTATTGGTGACGTGTAAATCTGGTTCTTAACAAACCCGCACGGGAGGAAATCAGACAGTGTTGGGCCTGGTAATCTGGTAGCCCATGTGATTCTCTTTCGATCCATTTTGCAGAGAATTATACGTTCAAGTATGTGGGAAGTATGTTGCTGGAAAACTTTTCCATTAGGGAGACTAGGCACAATGTACATTTCTTCCTGTTTTTTGTGAACTGTCTATCCAATTTAATTATTGACACATTTGAACGACTTCCATCGGTCTACGGTTGTTCTGATGACTAAACACGATATTTCGTGAGCTACACGATCTTTGTCGGAAACTAGATATATTATAAGATTAGTGAAGTCTCGTAGACTGCTTCATTAAAAATATATTGTTTTAAGTTTAATGCGAAGGATATTTTGATGCACTCGAAAATTCGAAACAAAATGCACAACATTTAAAAAAAAAAATGGCTTAAAAAATCGACAATTTTTCCACTTACTATAGGAATATTATCTTCTACACAATTTTTACACTGTTAAATGCAGAATCAGGTTGATTAAATTATATTGACACATCTGAATTTGAATTATTCAATAAATGCATATAAGGAGTTTTATCATAACATAATGAAATTTTATGAATTCTAATTTTAGATGGAAATACGTGTGGCACAAATGGGGAATGAAAGGGAGGTATGGAAACTTCTTGTAGTAAAACCAGAGAGAAAACGCCCGTTGGTAGACCAAGAATAAGATGAGAGAATAAATTATCCATGATTTGAAGGAAGTAGATTATAAAATTGATGATTGGAAAAAAACTAGCTCAAGATAGGGATGTATGGAGAACTTACGTCTGCGCCACCATTTACTTACCGATTCGATAGTGCCAATGAGTTAGTTAGTTCGGATAGGAAGCCAAGGTCGACTACTTAGAAGAGTACTGAATGGATAATAATGAGACTGGAATAGGCATTGGCTGCTTGATGTTGAAATAACTTCCTTAAAGGAGCACCTTAATCCCATTTGGGTATGCATCGTTTATAGACAGGTAGGCCCTATACGTATAATTGGCTAAGAATAGGAACCATGGTACTGAATATATATATATATATATATATATATATATATATATAATGTTATAATTAAATGTTTAACATTGAGCAATGCAAGCTTAATATGGCATAAGAAAAAAATAAATAAATGCCTGGACGGGATTCGAACCCGGAACTCTGATTCTATACGTCAGCGTGTTATCCATTACACCACCAGGCGAATCCAATTCAAACACTTATTTTTCTTATATATGTATTATATTCTCCATTATTACTAGATGTCGCGAGAACTAGGTCTTCACTGCCATCTAGCAGCTGACTATAACAAGTAAGCAAATTTAAGAGAATATTTTTACTTTATAGCAGTGACGCTTTGTCGATGTTATAATTAAATGTTTAACATTGAGCAATGCAAGCTTAATATGGCATGATAAGAAAAATGCCTGGACGGGGGGAAAAAAAAAGTGTTTGAATTTGATTCGCCTGGTGGTGTAATGGATAACACGCTGACGTACAGACTCAGAGTTCCGGGTTCGAATCCCGTCCAGGCATTTATTTTTCTTATCATGCCATATATATATATATATATATATATAAACAAACGAATGTATTTCTGTCTGTCTGTCCTTTAAACATTACTATACCATTCATCCGATTGTGATGGGGCTTTTTGCAAAACGTTCAGGAGTTTTCCGGGGAGGTTTTAGGCTATAAGAGATTTGTAATACTCAACTCCGTCACCCTTAGAAATCGCTGTTTCTAGTGAAAAACATGCTTTTCGGAATTTTTTGGACGCTTAAATGACTTACGCTGCGTAAACGATAATATACACTCCAAATTAATGTATACAGAATTGAATATCTAAAAAAACAAATCTGCAAAAAAAGTCCGTGACAGCATATGTCTATCTTTACGAATAACACATAATAACCATTTTTGTCTTTCAGCTCATTGATGCCAAGAAGATCGGGATGACTAGATTCCCGGCAAGCGTAGGAGCGCACGTCTGGTATTCTTTTACGGATAACTCAATAACCATTTTGTCTTTCAGCTTATTATGCCAAGAAGATCTCTAAAAATAATTACGATATAAATTTATATTTATTTTTCTCTCTACTTATTAAACTAAACATAGAAACACATTTAATTTAGACCCATTTAGGCGTAGCAGCGCATGCCGGGTATAGCTAGTCATCTATGTAGTATAGAGTTTTTAATTTGATATTATTATAATATTACTGTATATTACTCGTACGTATACAAGAAAAAAACTCTCAGATTTTTTTTATTCAAGGTGGGTTTCTTATATTTATTTCCACTGAGGGGTTTTAAATCATAACTACCCACACAATGTTTTACGAATAGTGGCACATTAGTCCTGCTCTTTCCTGAGCTAAAGAATAATGTTTGCATTCCCTCCGCTATCACAGCTATGACTATATTACTATACGTAAGGGAATCAAATGCAAATTGAAAAATCAATGTTTACTATACATAGATTACGCCTTGTTTTGCTTGTAATGTTAAATAAGTCAGTAGCTCTTTCATAAGGAGTTTCGTGGCCGTGCGGACATGAGATCTCCATACATCTTATTCTAAACATATTTTTAACCCGTTTCCCGTACAATTTTGATCTCTAAAATCATGGTTAATATTAACCCTTACATTGGCAATGTATTCTATAAGATACATCAAATGGTTTATGTAATTTAATATTTTTAATAAAACAGAAGAAAACGAATGAGTGCAAATTTCTTTAATATATGTCTAATTAAAAACATAGTTATGTATGATATAGTTTTCAGTGTGGTCCACCACATTCAATTAACTGACTCGAAACATTACGTTGTTTTGATCATTTATACTTTTATATTTTCCTATTAATCTATTTTCCAAATTATTTTTATCATTTTTCATTAAATTCCAGCTACTCTGCTAAGGTTTTCGGTGGTTTCCCTTGGCGCTAATCAACTGTCGGAATGGTCCCGTAGAGTCTACCAGTAAATTACAATTTCCTAAAATATTTCCAAAATTCCGCAACAGATCAGCTTAACCTGAAAGGAACCGTTTTCTGTTTGGCCAGCAATCCTCCCGATCTTGTACCTTCGGGGATTGGCGGTGGCCGTGGCGACTGTGGTCTTCATCCTGGCGACATAGAATATAGAACATCGAACATAGAACATGAATCAATATACCAACGGAATAAAACTTGCAAATGTCCTATCACTGGATCTTTGTCTCCTGATCTACGGCTAGTTACGACTGGAGGCAGATTATTACTCAACCAACGACGAATAAATATATCAATGGGCTGAAAAGGGCATAGTAAGTCCCTAATGCAGCCGGAAGTGAGAGGCTACGGGCCCTGCACGTTAATTCGCTCGGCTGCCGAGTGTGCACCCGGGTCAAACTGAGTGTGCGCTCGGCCGGTCGTGGGAGAACGTGTATGGGTACATAAAAGGTAGCCCTGCTCTTCCAACTCTTAGTCTAGTCTAGTCTACGTTGTTCTATTGCACTGGATCAAAAGAAACATTTTTTCTTGGTACAGTGTATAACTTGCATTCAGGAAGATAGGACGTAACCTAACGTGTTTTTAAAAGGCGATTCCGTCGGCTAATTCGCCATAGAGCCGAAGAAGCTGATCGTTTCGACACAAATTTTCTATAATTATATTTTCCACATTTTATTTTTAATTTATTTTATTAAATTCAAACCACTCTGTTAAGGTTTTCGGTGGTTTTCCTTAGCGCTGACACAAATGTTGGAGTGGTCCCCTGATCTCCACCAGTAAATTGTAAATTATAAATTCTCAATTTCTTTTCAAAATTTTGCAAACGATCAGCTTAACCATAAACGTGTCGTTTCTATTAGGGTTTTCAGCCCTCCCGCTATTGTCTCTGCGGGAATTGGCGGCGCTCGTGGCGGTTGCGGTCTTCCTCATGGCATCCTAGGATAACAAAACTTACGACAAACTAAAAAAAGGCATGTTAATGCTAAATGACTTTATCTTTGTCTCCTGATCTCCGGCTAGTTATGTCTGGCGGCTGGATTATGGCTCAAACATCAATTAGAAAAATATCAATGGACTGAAGAGGGCATATGTTAAGTCCCTAAAGTAACCGGAAGAGACAGGCACGGGCCCTGCACTTTAATTCCTACCGACTACCGAGTGTGCACCCGGGCCAAACTGAGTGTGCGCTCGGCGAGCCGGGGGAGAATGTGTATGGTTATATAAAGGGTGGCACTGCTCTTCCAACCCCATTGTCTTGTCTATCTTACTTTGCCAATTTATGGGGTATAGAAAATATATAATTTAAATATAGGAACTGTTGGAATTAACTTGTTGATAGAATGCCACAAGAAACACTTCCAAAATTGTTGCTGAATTATAAACCACACGAAAGGAGAAATGTTGGACACCCAAACAGAAGATGGTCTGAACAATTTTAACAATTCTAGCTTTCATGAAACCGGAACTAGCCAACAGGCTTAATTCTTGGATGTTGAAGAAGAAGAAGAAGAAGAAGCCATTTTATGGGTTAATGCAGTTAATCTTCCTCTAATTCTTAACTTATCTACTAATTAGTCATCATCATCATCAAGGTATGGGCCTGTTGGCCTGTTCCGCTCCGCGATGCACAATGTGCTACAGGTCGTCCTTCCAACGTGGTGTCGGTCTTCCTACATTTCTTCGGCCTTCAGGCCTGTAATAAAGTAATCATTAGGTCTGTCCGATTATTGTCTTGGGGAGTTCGAGTTTATCTAAATTTCCTTGAAGCAGGTAATCGGCCTGCTACCGAGCAAGTCCAATGGTGGAGTTGCCACCTCTAAGCATTTGGACATGCTTCCATCCTCTCAAACCCTAGGTGGAGGGCTGCCTCTTCTGCTTGTCTCGCCTTTGTTGAAACTTGTTATTTTTGCCGATCCAACTATTGAGGTCTTCACCCAGATATCTGGGAAGGGGCCCTCGTTATACCTCGAGAGAATGGGTCCTCGACAGAACTTAGTCACTAAGATTCATAGTGTTTCCCCCGCGCCGCGGCGAGAACGTGACTGTCAAGAATTAGCCAACTATATACAGTTACGTCTTATGCCCCCTGTACACGTTGGGTCGGGTTAATAGCCTTATCTAATACCAAGGCTGAAGGCTCTACTAATAAGTTCTCCTCTATATTTCCTACAAGAAGTTTCCATACCATTTTTAAATTACAATTCATACCTGATCTCCTACTCGCCGATGTCTACGATACATAACTCTCTTTGAATCACAGCCCCTGTGTGACGGACATTTGTAATTTGGATTTCAGGCGAATTCCGTTATCTAATTGTCAGATTTAGCCGACGTTTGAAGAATTGCTTCCTCGTTTTAATTCAGAAGAATAAAAAGTATTTCGTTGCGAATAATATAAAATTGCTGACGCTAAAACGATTTTTAAATTTTCCTGCCAGGTGAACTCTTACTCCTAATGGTACGATTTACTCCAACCTTTCTCTTGGTCTACCCACTGAGTGCTTTCCTTCAATAAGTATACGTGTTCCTCTTTCATTCCTCATTCTTCCCACATTCCCTGCCCATCGAAATCCATGAGGCTAAACTCTTATTATGTCTTGTTTCCCAAAGATACCATGTAATTAAGTGTTATGTAGTTTTCTCCATTCACCTATCTGTTCGTCTTTCTTTGTTCCAAGAATTTTACTAAAACTTTATTCCCAAATATTCGTAATCTGCTCTCTTATAGTTAAATGCCATTTTTGGTATTAATATAACGTATGTAGAAGAATAACGGTTTTATGTATTTTTAGTTTAACTTTTTTTGAGAAGGGATGGGATATGAAGAGTCATATAATGTGTAATGTCATGCGATTCCCAGAATTAACGCTATAACTAACTAACTGGCTCTATCGAACCGGTGCACAGGAATTTTTTATATTCTTAAGGATAGTTTAAATCTATCGAATGTAAATTATTATGACCGTAGATTAATGGCAACACGGATATAAGCTCCCGTCACATCCCTATTCTGAGCTAATGCTTTCTAATCACCCCCTGTATAATCTACGTCCCCCAAATAATGGTTAATGGTATTCTGCCATCTCATTCTTGACCTACCTACTGGAGTTTTCAAGTCCTTCTTTCATTCCCCATTCGTGTCATATGTCCTGCCCATCGCATTCTACGACACTTAACTGTTCTTATTATACCTGATTTCCCATAAAGATCATGTAGCTCACTGTTATGAAGTCATCTCCATTCGCCTGTCTGTTCATCCCACTTTGGTCCAAAAAGTTTCCTAAGAACTTTATTTTCAAATCCTCACGCCATGCTTAATTTATTTCTGCATCTTATTTCGCAAACTACGTTTCAAAAGTTTCCCATTTTTTGTCTTTTGTATACTAGTTACTTTCATTACCTCTCATAGGAGATAAATTCAATTATCAAACAAGATATTAACTATTAAATTGGCAAGACACTCGTTTCTCCTGTCATTTATTTAAATGTGGTGGACCGCAGTGAAGACGAAATCAATCATAATTGTAATTGTTAGGTATATTGTGTAATTCACATGTTTAAGTTATTTTTATTCGTTTATTTTCTTCTGTTTTATTTAAGACATTTTTTCACGTTGCCATTTCGACATTATGGTATTCTCTCCTGGCATGATATTATTGTAACCCACTTCTGAAGTTGGGGTGCCTGGAGTTATGCTGCCCCGATAGCATATATAATAAGTGAAGATGATGGTAATGATGCGCCAGGAGAGGCCTTAATCCTAAACTTAATGAATATGTTAGTGATGATAATGATGGCCAGATGATTTTCGGGGACCATTTGAGCCTTAAAGTTTCCTGGCTTTTGTCTTACAAGTGAGGAAAAATCCCGAAAAAAAACATCACCCAGGGAAAATGTTACGACCGGGGATGGAACCCGGGATCGCTTCGTGACAAGGCAGCACAAAATGTAAAATATTAAATAAATTAAACCAATTGATGTATCCTGTAAGATACATTGTCAAACTATAACATCAAACTATAACATCCTTCAAAAACAAACTAAAGAATTATTTAATAACAAACTAACTTATGCACCTCACTGATAGTATTCTTTTAGCAATATTAATATATTTAATTATTTATGAAAATAAATATTAGGAATAACAAATATGTTTATTTGTTTTGTTTTAAATATTGTATAATCGTAAAATTAGTTTTCTATATCTCATTATTTTCCTGTTTTTTATATACACTAGACAGGGACAATTTAATATACCTTGCTTATATACATTTTATTATTAGTTTTAGTCTTAATTCTAACTAATATTAACTGGTATTATAGATCGTAATACGTATATTAGATATTATCTTTTGATCAAATTTTTACTTAGTGTTTAATATTAGAGTTAATTAAGATTTTTATATTCTGATGTAATATATGTTTGTCCTGGTGAGTGGAAGAGAATGCCACATGGCCTTAACTCCACCAGGCTAAATAAATCTAATCTAATCTAATCTAATCTAGTCCATTTAAGGGTTAATCAACTAGCGAAAACGCAACATTTGTGTATTTAACAGGAAGAAGCGCGCACAAATGTGCATTTGATTTGGTTTCTCCTGTATGCCAACAACGATTTTTGTTCTCTCTAAATAGACAATGAAATGGTATCTTGCACACGGTCTATCATTTGTGTATGAACCTGGTCTATAGTGTACGTGGCTGTTGAATGCGCAGTTAAATGACGTTAATACCCATTATCGTGTAAATTAGAATGTAGAGTAATAGCACACTGACATTTATTGTAAACTGAGATCTCAGTAATGAAGTGTTACATGATTTATTGGTTAGTTGACCCCCATAATTCTACATTACTTTTCACTTAGCATCTCTGACCTCTATGTCAGTGTTAATTGAACTTATGTAATATGGATAATTCATTGTGCAAGTCCATAATTTAATGCTCGTAATCTAATGAACTATACATGGAATGAAATGATTAGCTTAAAATGTCCCATGACCGGCAAAATCCCAAGAGTTTCGGCTTCACTTGACTCATTTGGTGAGATACTCTTCTTCAAAGAAACTTGCTTCAGTTTGTTTATATGGTTCGACTTCTGCACAGTTTTGATGTTATACACTTTTTTTAACACATATTTTTGTTTATATACTTTTTATCCATTTTTATTTTTTATTGTTTTTTTTGCTTTTGCAAATTTTTGCTGTTTGCATTTTTTTTTATTTTTCCACATTTCCACATACACTCCCGAACTCAAGGCGGATATTTAAAATCCACTATCTCTCCGGGAATCGAACCGGGCTGACGGAGAAGAAGGTAGAGATATTACCAAAAACACCAGGGCGATGGATTTTTCTTCTTCTTCTTCTTCTTCTTCTTCTTCTGTAGAAACTAAAACCCTCCATTTGAAGATTTTGGTCTTCTCATCAAGATGTATCCAAATTGTGTACTACCTCGTCGGGAATCGAACTGGGGAGTCGGAGAGGAAGGTAGAGAATCTACCAACAATACCACGGCGACGGATTTATCTTCTTCTTCGTCTTCATTAGATACTAAAAACCTCATTTGAATATTTTTACCTTCTCATCAAGATACATCCAACTTGTGCATATCTCGCCGGGAATCGAATCGAGTCATCGGAGATGAAGGTAGAGATTCTATTAAAAACATCATGCGATGGATTTCCCTTCTTCTTCCTCTATAGGTATTAGAAACATCTATTTGAAGATTTTGGCCTTCTCATCAAAATTTATTACGATCTTGGGCGTAAATTCGTCTGTTGTTCATGTCCGTTCGTCTGATATCCTTTATGACATAATCTTCCCATCGCCACGTAATGTTGTGGGTATTGGTTGTTATTTAAACATTCTTTTCGCAAATTTCTTTTTGGAATTCTGACAACATGTCCAAACCATGCTAGTCTTTGAACAATTTTTCTTTTTTCATTACATTATATAGTTTCGCATTATTTTAAATTGTCTATAAGTAATCCAGTATTTTTGGAAGGGCAAAAAAATCGTCTCAACATTTTCTTTTCGAATAATAACCACGGCCAAAAAGCCCGGAAGATATTACCAGATTGCGATATTACCAGATTGCGATATTAATAACTCTAATATCTTTAGTTGGCTGGACTCTTTCGGTACCCATAATTCATATGCATAAGTCACTATTAGTGTTATTATTTTTTTATGTTACTTGATTTTTGTGTTTGTGGAAATTCTTTAATTCTGGGGGATTGGCATAATATATTTTGTGTCCCAGTTAAATTCTTTCTTTGATCTCATCTTTTATGGTATTATTACTATTTACAACGGAACCTAAATTTTTCAGAGAGTTTACTTCGTTCAGATTTATATTATTGATTTTCAGGTTTTCTGAGTTAACATTGTGACGTGAACATTTTAGTTTGTTCTTTCATTAATGGGCTAATTGTGGATATTTAAACTTATATAATAAATACATAAAAATTATCATCCTCCTTAATTCGTGTTCAACACAGGACCGTGTCTAGGGATGAGATGGGATGATGCCCCTTACATTGGAGGTCTGTGACAGCAAGCATGCCGCTCAACCACGCATGACGCACCATCACAGGCGCAGATGAAATTAAATTAATGAGACAATTATGGACAAATTGTGGAATGAAATTTGAGACCCGGGAGAAACCCCGAGAAAAACCTGTTAAGATTCCGTTTTGTCCACCATGAAAACCCATATGTAGTGACCGAGTCACGAACTCGAGACTATAGTGGTGACAGGCGATAGCTTGCCCCACGGAGCCGCCCGTAATGTTTCTGTAGCAGCTTATTTACTTCTAGAGTTATTAATATACCATATGTGTATGCCATGTGTTGCTATAATCCACGGCGACGCCAACGGGCTAATCCACTCAATTAGGTCTAACACATTGTTTTCATTATCTGTTCGCCTGGCTTTGTCTTTCCCATTTTCTCGGTCTACTTGGGCAAACGCTTCCTAAGTATTTTTGAAGATCTTCCTATTATTCTCTGTAATGCACAATAGGAAGTCTTCAGTGATATATTATTATTATTATTATTATTATTATTATTATCATCATCATCATCATCACCGAATACTTCCTATTATGCATTACAGAGACTCTTGACGTCTCAACTCCTCTCAAAAACGTTAAACTGAAAATATATAAAACTATAATTCTACCACTTATATTATATGGATGCGAAACATGGACTCTTACTTTAAGGGTCCAAGGTGAACAAACAATACTCAGAACAATTTGTTACAACCACCAAATTAGGAACGCAAATGGGAAATTCTGGGCAGACGAGGTTAAGAGAGAACTCCAAAAGATTGGGATGGGTTGGGTATGGGAAAAAGGGACTTAAAATCGCAAGAATGTGTGGAGAAAAATTAGGAGGAGGTACTTAGATATAAACCGACAAAATATTTTGGCCGAATGTGCGGGAAAACTATCACTGCTTTTACGAAGAGACCTAAAACAAGTTTGGGGAAAAAAATCTATATACTCAATCTAGAATTTAAAGAGAGATCAGGGCTTGCTTGGTTCAGATTAGGGGCATGGAAATTTTTAAAAATTAGCGACGATCACGATATGCGAATATGTCCAATGTACGGGCGCTTTGAAGGCGACATACATATACTAGGAAAATGTAACGATTTAGAATATTGGAGGCATCAGTTATTACCGGAAATATTTCTAAATTCAAATCGTGGAAGATTGGCATGCTACGAGTTATTGGTAAACCCAGAAAATTGGATAAACCTGGGTAGATTTCTGGACAAAACGCGGAAATTAAGAACAACACTTATTCAAGAATAAATAAATATGTTAGCAGATTGCTATGCCATTAATTCTTAATAATTCTACATAAATAAGTTAATGTATAATGTAATTGTATTGATATCTAATTGTAATATTATTGTGTATTTTGTTTTGTTTTTAAACATCAACTTATTGTAACGGACTGTCAACAGCACGTACGGCTTACTGCCCGTGCGATCCATATTTGCAAATAACATTGTATCTTACTTTTAGTTTAGTAAAATCCTTATGTATGTACTTTAAGGGAGGAAAGGAGAATACGAGTATTTGAAAATAAAGTTCTCAGGAAAATTTTTGGACCAAAGAGAGACGAACAGACAGGTGAATGGAGAAGACTTCATAACAGTGAACTACATGGTCTTTATAGGAAGCCAGATATAATAAGAACAGTTAAGCCTGGTAGACTGCGATGGGCAGGACATGTGGAACGAATGGGGAATGAGAGACGTGCATGGAAGCATCTTGTAGGAAAACCAAAGGGAAAGCACCCAGTTGGTAGACGAAGAATGAGGTGGAAGAATAGCATTAACTATGACTTGAGGGAAGTAGATTATACAGGGAATGATTGGAAAAATTAGCTCAGGATAGGGGTGTATGGAGAGCATATGTCCGCGCGGCCATGAACCTATGGGTTCTGTAGTGCCAGTGAGTGAGTTAGTTAGTTAGATCTTCGTATTGGTCTTACACAGGAACTTTTGTCAATGTTACGACTCCATAATGTGACCTTCTCTCTCCATCTTTCATGTCTTACCTGAGTTTCGATATTTGAGAAGTTCAGTGTAACAGATGTCTAACCCTTCCCGAGGAAAATTTAAATATTACGTGTACATATGTCGTAATATCGGATTTAGAATTACGCGGGTAAAGGCGAGAATAGTAGTCTCGCGTTGGTAGAAATATATTCATGAGTCGCCTACTCGCGAGTCAAAAGACTCGCGCGGATCATCGATACAAGTGGAACTTCCTTTCTGGAGGTTTCCCCAACCCTCGACACTTCCTGTCCATAACGTTTGATGCCAGAAATTTCCATACTGGAATGGTCTTGATCAGGAGCCGATAAATTTCCGTCCACTGGCCTATATAAACTATGTCCAGGGACGAGAGCCAATCAGTTGTGAATTGACAGCGATACAGTGACTGAGATTGGAAGAAACTGCGGCAAATGGACTCATTAGAAACTGAAAATAATTGTGTGGTAGATAAACTTTAAAACAAGATTAATTATTACAGCAATTTGTTAGTGAAATGAGAGGAAGAGTTTAAATAATTAAATACATTTTTTTGTGTGGGTTTTCGACATCATTTTGTTGTTTTATTACCAGAAACCAACGTAAAAAACAATCCCACGGTCAAGTAGTGAAAATATTGACTCCATCGTACTACTTAGTGGAATACCTCAAGTCATTATAGATATCTTATTATTAATGTTCAAAATTGCAACTATTTAGGTTGTGAAATAACTATAACTCTAACTCACTGGCACTATCGAACTCGTAGGAACATGGCCGCGCGGACATAAGCTCTCCATATATCCCTATCCTGAGCCAATGTTTTCCAATCATCCCCTGTATAATCTACTTCCCTCAAATCATACTTAATGCTATTCTCCCACCTCATTCTTGATCTACCAACTGGGCGTTTTCCCTCTGGCTTTCCTTCAAGAAACTTCCATGCACGGCTTTCATTCCCCATTCGTGCCACATGTCCTGACCATCGCAGTCTACGAGACTTAACTGTTCTCATTATATCTGGTTTCCTATAAAGACCATGTAGTCCACTGTTATGCAGTCTTCTCCATTCACCTGTCTGTTCATCTCTCTTTGGACGAAACATTTTCCTAAGTACTTTATTCTCAAATACTCGTAATCTCCTTTCCTCCCTTAAAGTAAGAGTCCATGTTTCGCATCCCTAAAATTAGGTTGTGAAATATCTTAACAAAATGAAAAAGATGTGAACAAGAAAATCACAAATTTACACAAATCTTAGAAATAATAAATAATACATTAAACACTAAATTACTACAAAAATCCACAATAATAAATATAATACTTTAGCATTGCCCTCCCTTTTATACGAAAGTGAGATTTGGACATTAAGAAAAAAAGAGACAGGAGCAGAATCAAAGCAACGAAAATTAAATTTTTCAGAAGGACAGCAGGATACACTCTTTTAGATCGAAAAAATAATGAAGAAATTTTAGAACAATTAGAAGTATAATCATTATAAGAAAAACTCAACATATATGAATTAAACTGGCTAGATCATATAAAAAGAATGGATAATTTAAGAATCCCAAAAAATATGATGCAATATAAACCTAAAGGACATCATCAACCAGACTGCTAGATGGGGCCGAAACAGGTCTACAAGGTCTAATTCCTAAAGGATGATGGCATTAATGCTGTGAAATATTTTATTACGTCATATTCAGAGATAAATATTGTTTCGTATTTTTCCATTAAGCAAGATTGGTGTGTCGAGTTCTGCTATATTAAATTCTTCTTCTCTTCTTATTCATAATTCGTTGGATTTTCATCCTGTTTACTTCCAAAATCACTCTTCGATGGAAGACGTACTGAATGTGCATTCACTGTCTATCCATCTCTTGGCTGGTCTTCCTCTTGTTCTTCTCCCGTCCATTGGTCCATCTTATTTAGCTCTTTTTGCAAGTCGGTTGTCTTCCATTCTTTCTATATGGCCTTCTCCAATATTTTTGTCTATCTATAATAAATTTTGTTATGTCTTGAATATGACATTTGTCCCTAATTTCTGTGTTGTGTTCAATATATTCAATTCAATCGGGTTTATTTTTAAGTTAGCAGTATTTACAACATTTCAATGGAGTACTCGTAATAAATTCTGTATGTTTAACAATTTTTAGTAACTCTAAATTTTGTAGCTCTTCAGTTTAACATCTCTTGCAACACAACATGTCGGAAACAAGTCAATACACTTCATATTGTTTTCCTTCTTGTAGTTATAAAAAGGGAGAATTTATCAGTTTTTCAATTCAGACGAAGTTATAAAGAATAAAAAAGAAGCAATTTATTTTCTATCCTAACATGAACATTTTTACATTCGCTATACGAATCCAACATTATCTACATTTTTGTTAACCCTTGTAAAATTGTTCTTTTTAAATTTATAGCTTTCTCTTCTGATATCAGAAAATCTTGACATTCTGATAAAACAAATGTTACATGTAGCCCGGATCATTTCGCATGTGTGTTGACCTAGATAGAGGCGATTCTTCTGAAACATTTGTCGAGAACTGAAAACATTAGATAATGCACCCGTTCTATCTACGTTGAAAGGAATAAAGAAAGAATCGCTGGGGCCATTGAGATTATTGCTAGAGGGCAAAGCGATTTGTTACATACGATACGTCATGGCGACTTTGACTGTTTACTGGAAAATTGCTGTTCTTGCCAAACAAATGACAACAGGAACCACGAAGATACGTCGATAAAGTTAACTCTATCTTATATCGCCGGCTCTAAGTAATGTAATATTGAAAAAAGAAGTCCGTCACGCAGAAACTGCGTAAACTAAGCGAATTCTCCAGAAAATCGAAGTTATTGCGCGATTTTAATAATAATAGTAATAATAATAATAATAATATAATAATAATAATAATAATAATAATAATAATAATAGTAGCTTTATTTTACCTGCCAGAGTTAAGGCCTCAAGGCCTTGTCTGCCACTCAACCAGGTTTTAAAAAATACAAAAAAATAGTCTTACATCTAAATTACAATAAACATAAAAATTACATGTTGTAAATACAGTACAATTAATATTTATAATATATTTTGATTTACTCTTACTGATTTAAAATTTTGTTTTGTTAAATTGGGTAAATTTAATTACTTATGCTAACTTATTTAAACGTGTTGGAATGCAGAGAAAACAAACCTATCAAAACCATAATTACTTTTTGAATATTTTTTTTATTCAATGCCACCAAGTTGTCATTTTCGACATTCTGGTATTCTTTCCTGGCATGGCGTTATTGTAACCCACTTCTGAGGAAGGCGGAGTTACGCTGCCCCGATGATACATGATAGGTGTGATGACAGTAATGATACGCCAGGAGAGGCCTTAATCCTAAACATAATGAATATGTTAATGATGGCCAGATGATGTTCGTGGACCGTTTGGGCCATAAGGTTTCCTGACATTTGTCTTACAGGTGAGGAAAACCCCCGATAAAAACTCACCCAGGAAACTGTCCCGACCGGGGATCGAACCCAGGCCCGCTGCGTGACAAGGCATCACGTTACCTCGAGACCACAGCGGTAGACACTTTTTGAATATTGTTATATACTTTTAATAATCATGTTTGAATACCGTTGAGGTTAAAATTACTTCAATTTTAAATTTGTAACTTATAAAACAGTCGTCCTCAACTATAACAACTTCTGTTATAAACGTCGTCACACTATTAAAATTCTAGGCTTCATCCTCAGAAATTCTTATGGTACTTACATTTATTTGATTACTTAATACCGAGGGCTTTGGTTGTTGGGTGTGTTCTCGTTTAGCATATTTTTATTCAGAAATCGGCCATCGATTTAACAACATAGATAAAACAATGTCAATAATCCACAAAGAAAACAATACACGAACGCCGTAGCGTAGTGGTTAAGGCACTGAGCTACAAGCCGGAGGGTCGAGGGTTCAAGTCCCGTTGGGGTTACGATTTTTAAACTGACCTAAACCCTCTGGCGGTACTATGGCCCTGGGATCGACTCAGCCTCCAACTAAAATGAGTACCAGACGCTTGTTCTGGGGGTAAAGGCGGCCGTCACGCAGGGCTGACAACCCGGCTGACATGAAGTGCCGATTGTCTAGAAAAAGTGGGAGCCTTAACCTCCTACTACCCCAAGGGCCTCCGGGCCTGTTGTGGGATCACTTTATTTTACTTTACACGAACATCAGTATCCTGGAAGAGATTGAAAAATCATGGAAGCATAAAATAAAAATATGCTAAACGAGAAAACGCGCAACAACCAAAGCCCTCTATATGAAATATACAAATAATTTCAGTACCATAAGAATTCCTGAGGATTAAGCATGCTTATGAAAAGCCTAGAATTTTAATAGTGTGGCGACGTTTATAACATAAGTTATTATAGTTGAAGATAACTGTATTATAAGGTACGTATACATTTTAGAATTGAAGTATTGTTATATAATTTGACACACATTTAAATAATTTCTATTGATTAATTTTTCTGTTTCAGTATTTTATTTAAAATATTGAAGAAATTAATCTAATGTATCTTATAAGTTACAGTGTCAATTTAAAGGTTAATTAAATCTATATAAATTATCTTATATACTGATACATTGGGACGATTGGGGGCTGCTAGAGCGATTTTTTTATTTCGGGATTCGGGTGAACCCCTAATTCTTTTGGTTGGATTTCACTGAATTTTGGAGAACAACTTCCTCGCTTTATTTTAATACCATATACTGAATTTCGTTGCGAAACTTAGACAATTACGACCGCTAGAAATATTTTTATATTTTCGTTTTAGTTGAACTCCTACGTCTAATGCTCCATTTTGCTGGCTGGCGAACTTGAGCTTAATTCTTTTTATTGATTTCTAAATGCGATATAATGATTCCATCATGAGACTTTCTTTCTATGGGAGTACAGTATAGTGACACTTTCAAACCCCCTTCTGTAAGCGGCATCTTGTTTAACCCTGCACAAACACATTGGGGTCTGTCGTACCCCAGCAACTTTTCAGCTTCACATAGAGTGATGGTTTCTGGAGCTTCATGTAAATTTGACTTATGGTGTTAACTTGCCCGCATGCTACTTACAATCTCTTTTGGTGTTAATACATAGTTGAGAACAGGAGTTAATTCGTCGGTCTTGCGGATGGGGTTCGTTGGAGCCCAGTGAATGTACCGAGTAATTGACCCACTCAAATTTTGAAAAAAAAAATCTCATACAATGTATGTGTATTCATAATTTGAACTAATAACATTTTCATTTAATTTCAGTTGTGTAATATGTTTTCTACTTGAATTTGTAATTAATCTGTTGAACACTCTAGAAAGATCATACTTTTAAAAACTGGCAATTATTAATATTTTAATAATTTTTTTGAAATATTTTTTGGTCTCATGTGTTATTCAATGAAAATAAAATACAATAACATACAATTTAATCATAAATATTTGCTGGATTTTTTTGTAACACATTAAAAACTTCTCGGTCTGTGAGACTTCAGTGTATAGTTTCTGTAAGAAAAATATATGTGTGGAGGTGCAGTTTAAGTAAAGATGATGATGTAATATTGTTGGCCGATAGCGAGTTGATACTAAAGGACAACACGCACACACTGTTGAGTAACACTAAGAAATTAGGACTAGAAGTAAATATCAATAAAAGTAAATATATGGTCACACGTAGAAATTTTCTTCACTGATTCACATTAAAATTATCCGGCGCATATAGACTCCGTCTTGGAACCCGGGGCTCAGATTCAATAAAGCCAAAGAACTGCTCACCACCCGCTCACGCGGGTCGTAGGGCAGCTCATTCTTATTCTTATTTATGCACTGATAATGATATAATAATAGTAATAATAATAATAATATAATAATAATAATTATTATTATTATTGTTATTATTGTCATCGTATAAAATGTTCTTTGTACATGAAATTTACATTGCAACATTTAATATATTTCTAACTCTTTATAATTAGTATAGTGTATATCTATATTGTCAAATATTTATTTGTATTTGTGCTGGTTAAGTGGAAGAGAAGGTCTTATGACCATAACTCTGCCAGAATAAATAAAACATTACTATCATTTACTAGCTAATACCCGGCGTGCGCTGCTACGCCTAAATAAATGAAAATTAATGTGATTCTATGTTTAGTTGAAAAGTAAGAAGAAAAATAATTATAAATTTATATTTTTTAGATACACCGTGCTGATATTACCCGGCGTTACCCGGGAATCTGCTTATCCCGGACTTCTTAACATAAATGAGCTAAAATACGAAAATTAATGTGTTTTTTGTTCAGTTAAATAAGTATTGGGAAAAATGTATATCGTAATTATTTTTAGATACCCCGTGCTGTTTACCCGGCGTTGCCCGGGAATCTACTTATCCCGATCTTCTTGACATAAATGTACTTCTTATCATTAGTTGAAGAAGTAAAATGAAAAATAATTTTAAATGTATTCGTAATTATTTTAAGATTCCCCGTGCTGATCACCCGGGAATCTACTTATCTCGATCTTCTTGGCATAAGTGAGCTAAAAGACAAAATTCGTTATTGTGAGTTGTCCGTAAAAGAATATCCGCCATGTGCTGCTATGCTTGAACTTGTGCTGCTATGTACTTGTCTCGATCTTCTTGGCATTAATGAAAGACAAAAATAGTTATTGTGAGTTATCCGTAAGAGATAAATAAATGCTGTCGCGGACTTTTTTTTGTAGATATTCAATTCTGTGTACAGAACATTAATTTTGTGTATTTGTTATGGTTTAGGCAGCGTAAGCCATTTAAGCATCCAAAGAGCTACTTTTTTTTCACCTTTTCCACTACAAAGGACGATTTTTAAGGATGTATATTAGTAAGCAGACTTACTCCCTATATTGATGACATTCTAGGAGATCATCAATGTGCATTTAGAAGAAACAGGCCTACAACAGATCAGATTTTTAGTATAAGACAGATTTTAGAAAAGAAATGGGAATATAATGGTAGGCTACGGTACATCAACTATACGTAGATTTAAAAAAAATCATATGATTCAATTAAGAGGGAGAAGTTATATAGTATCCTGCTGGAGTTCGGAATTCCTAAAAAGTTAGTTAGACTTATACGAATGTGTCTAAATGGCACAAAGAGTAGGGTGCGTGTAGGCAAACAATTTTCGGACACTTTTGAAATCCAGAATAGGTTGAAGCAAGGAGATTCACTATCTCCTCTACTATTTAATTTTGTACTAGAGCATGCCATTAAATCCTTAGAGAATGAGGAAGGCTTACAACTGAATGGTATTAATAAGCTGTTAGTTTATGCTGATGATGTAGTATTGTTGGCCGATAGCGAGGAGATGCTAAAGGACAACCCGCACACACTGTTGAGTAACACTAAGAAATTAGGACTAGAAGTAAATATCAATAAAACTAAATATATGGTCACACGTAGAAATTCATTAAATAATGAAAATGGCCAGATAATGACAAATGAGGGAAATTTTGAGGAAGTGGCTGAATTCAAATACCTAGGAACAATAATCACAAATAGGAATGAGATGCACAAAGAAATTAAACATAGGCTCAATTCTGATGAACAAACAGATGAATGGAGAAGACTACATAACAATGAACTACAAGGTCTTTATAGGAAGCCAGACATAATAAGAGCTGTTAAGTCTCGTAGACTGTGATGGGCAGGACATGTTGCACGTATGGGGAATGAAAGACTTACATGGAAGCTTCTTGTAGGAAAGCCAGAGGTAAAACGCCCAGTTGGTAGACCAATAATGAGGTGGGAGAATAACATTAACTATGATTTGAGGGAAGTAGATTGTACAGGGAATGATTGGAAAGCATTAGCTCAGGATAGGGATGTATGGAGAGCTTATGTCCGCGCGGCCATGAACCTACGGGTTCGATAGTGCCAGTGAGTAAGTAAGTAAATAGAAGTTGAGTATCACAACTCTCTTATAGCCTATGTTCATCCCGGGAATCTCCTGAACATTTTGCAAAAAGACCCAACACAATCGGATCAACGGTATGGCCGCGCATAAAGTACAAACAAATAAAAAACAAACAAACAAACATTAATTTTTATATTTTATTATTATTATTATTATTATTATTATTATTATTATTATTATTATATGATATTTAAAAGCAGGATGAGGAGGGTCGTCTTTTGTTTGCTGGAATTTATGAATGAAAAAGAGTGGGAGTTAGTCTAAAAGTTTTCAGTAATTGAGGTTCTTATGTTTTGACGAAACTGTACCTGTTCCTGCGTCATCGCTACTAGTGACAGTAAGCTCAGATCTCTTGAATTTAATGGGTTTTAAGGAGCAAATCGTAGTACCGTGAGATATATACCTTGGTATAATTGCGTTATTCGAAACAAGACGACACTTAGACCATTTCATTTAACAAACTCGAGAGTTTCAACCGCAATCACTTGGGATAGTGTTATGAACCTCCTAATCTTCGAACTGAAACTGTTTAGATTTTCCTTTTGTCTTGTCGACCTTCAGTTACAAAACGAGGGATCGTAAATAAGTTTATCTTTAGTTGGCGCCCTTACCACCAGGAGAAATACTGACGTCCTAGTGGAAATTCATGAGAATAGTTAGAAGCGTCTATAACTTCACTGTGAAACATTTGCTAATAAAACCAAACCTCGAACAACAGCTATAGTAGACAAGTTGTAAAATTACATATTCACGGGAAACAAGTCACCTCAGACAAGCATTAAATGTAAATCAGTGAATGCTAAGTCAAGCTTTGTTAACCAATGTGAGGAAGAATGCTCCCTTGCGGAAGTAACTTTTTTACTAGGAATTTCTTTACAATACAGTAGTTTTCCTACAATCCATTGTTTATTGTACTCCTCCATATACCCCTAATTTCTGCATCATAATCCTCTCAACGCCATACTCCTATGCTCTCCTTGAATCCACTGTTCCTTCGGTCTATTTTCTTCTGTTGCCCTCTGCTCCAGAATTTAATATAATCTTAGGTACCCTGTCATCCACCATCCTCTTTATATTGCTAAACCATTTCAGTTTTCTTTCTTCAATAACTTGTAGAATATATTTCTGAACATCCATTATTTTCTCTGATTTGAGTATTCCTAATTTTGTCTCTTCTTGAATTTCTAGAAGCCCTACTCCCAGAAGTCCATCTTTGTTACCAATTTTTTTATGAGCTTGCTCTCTGCTTAATGTCCATGTTTCCGTACCATTCAATAATATACTCTCCACCAATGAACTATATATATATATTTTTTTAAATTTTGTTCAGAATGTTTCGACTCCACCGCACCGAATTCAGCATTACAATTGAAGAGTCTAGTGAAAGAGGGAGCTATGCCACTTTGAGAAGAAATGGAAATAATCACTGATATTTATATTATAATTTATATTTTTCTTTTTGCATAGTTTACATAACAGTAAGTTAAAGAAGAAAGATTTATCCCTTTATTGTAAAAATAATTTCGTAATATAATGCTTTATAAAATCCAATTTATTTCCATTTCCCAGGTTTTATAAATTATGGCTGTTCCTTTTCATTTATATGGATCTGAATCTTGGGTACTTCAAAAAAAGATATCTCACACATTCAAGCCACTGAAATTAAATTTTTAAGATCCGTAAAAGGATGTACACGGATGGATAAATTACACAATGAATCAATAAGAAATGAACTGCAGATATTTTCATCATCATCATCATCTGCAATCATGGATTAGGTCCGACTTCAGCCCATCTCTTTCTAGGTCTGCCCACATCTCGGGTGCCTTTAGGTTTGTATTTTGTTATTTGTTTTGTATATCTATCTTCATTCATTCTGTCTATGTGTGGCTTCCAGTACTCGATAAATTAGAAGAGCACACATACCAATGGGAAGAACATTTAGACAGAATGGACAATACAAGATTACCCAAAACGATCAACACCTACAAACCACATGGGAAAGAATCTTAGGGACGGCCAAGGAAACGATGGACTTGAGACCGGAACAGGTCGCATTGACCTAATCCTGGAAAGGAAGAAGAAGAAAAAGAATAAGAATATTTCCATTTCTTCTCAAAGTGAAATAGCTCCCTTTCTCATTGTTTTCTTTCCGACTTATTCTTTTGTTTATCTCAGAATTTATTGTTTATTCTCATTCTAGTATTTATCCCAAATATTTCAATTTGTTAATTGACTTAATTTTCTTATTTTCAATACCCAATCTTTCATCCATTTGCATTGTATTGAAATTAATATTTAATCCTCAACTAATATTTAAACTCCGAATGTAGTTCTTCTTCTTCTTCTTCTACTACAAGGTTTAGGCTATGCAGCCTATTCCGGCGAAGTTAAAAGTGGAGTCCATCTTCTACGTGGTCGGCCAACATTTCTTGTTCCTCTGGGATTATACAGGAAGGTTCTTTTTGGTATTCTTTCGTTGTTCATTCTCATTAAGTGTTCTGTCCATTTCTTATTATTTTCGCTGATTTTATCTTCAATTTTATATATATTTAATTCTTCTCGTATAGTTTCATTCCTTATTCTATCCGCTCTTGTGCATCCTTTCACATTACGTAAAAACAGCATTTCCGCAGTCTGTATCCTGCTTTTATCCCTTGATTTCATTATCCAATTTTCACTTCCATACAACAACAAAGGAACAGCCATTGTTTTATATAATTTAAGTTTCGTATCTTTCCTTGTTTTCCGACCTAAGGTTCTTTTTATGGTTCCACAAATAGCCTGAAATTTATTTACTTTATTTTCTATATCTTTATTTTCTCTATAAGTTATATCACATCCTAAATATTGGAAATGTGATACTTGTTCTATTATTTTGTTATCCAGTACAATTTTTGATCTAATTCCATATTTACCAATAAATGCCATTACTTTTGACTTATTTATTGATATTTTACAATTATATCTATTGGCTATTAATTTAAATTTATATGCTAACATTTGGAGCTCATTTTCAGATTCTGCTAAAAGTACAACATCGTCAGCGAATAATAAAGCATTTATTTTATCTTTATTATCAATTAATATTCCTTCATTAGTTAAAACCTTCTTCCATTCTTTTAGGATATCGTCCATATAAATATTAAATAATATAGGTGAGAGTGAACACCCTTGTCGTACTCCTTGGTTTATTTGAAAAAATGTCTTATTTTTTAGTCAACTGAGGGTCAATACAAATATTTGTTCCATAGTACAAGCTCTTAACAGTTTCTATAATCTGAATAGGGAGGCCTTTTTCTTTTAGGATATTCCACAATATTTCCCTGTTTACTCGATCAAATGCTTTATCTAAGTCTATAAATAACAAATGTGTTTCCAGGTTTTTTTCTTGTCTTTTGTTTATTATCTGATTCAGGGCAAATACTCCATCGGTACAAGATCTTCCTTTTCGGAACCCGTTTTGTTCTTCTGCTAGTGTTACTTCAGTAATTCGTTGTATTCGTTTTGCTATTATTCTAGCATAGATTTTATATCCATTATTTAGGAGGGTAATGCCTCTGTAATTAGATGGTTGGTTTCTTTCTCCTTTCTTGTAAATTGGTTTTACTATACCTTGCCTCCATGTTGCTGGTATATTATGATTCTCCCAACACATATTAAGAAAATTCAAGAATCTTAATTTAAAGAATATATCTGCATATTTAATTAGTTCTGAATGTAGTAAGTTACTTAACTAAGTTTATTTCCCTGCAGCTAGTGTATGAGGCTAGTTCATTCTCTCAAACAGACACATTGTAAGCAACTAAGTTATTGCTTAGATGGCAAAATATATTAAATTTTGCTGAGATGCTTTAATTTAGATTTCAAATTCTTTTATGAGCCTGAAAATCTTCAGATTCCGGTTAAATTCCTTCCCTCAAGACTTGTCTCAGGGATTTTTTCATCCAAAAAAATCCATCGGTACTGCCAGGTTTGAAATGGCGTCTTTGGTACAAAAGGCAAAAAAATGTAACCCGTAGATAATTCATTGACAATAGGAAGCTCGTCTTTATAATTAGAGGAGTTATTTGGCTACTTAAGAAATGTTGTATCGGCCGCGGTGGACTAGTGGTTATGCTCCTTGCCTCTGGGCCCGAGGGTCGCGGGTTCAAACCCGGCCGGGGTCGATGGATTTTTTAGGACGGAAAAATCCAAGGAGCAAGTCCTCCGGGAGGGACTTTAAGCCGTGGGTCCCGAGTCTGAAGATTTTCAGGCTCGTAAAACATCCTTAAGCCAGAATGAAAAGGCCTCTAAGCAAAATTTACCGAATTTTCCCGTCCTAGTACTACCTAGGTTTCCTAGATGTCAGTATGAGGCGGAACGCTGACCACGTACCATTCAAAATGACATCTATACGAAAACAAGTAACTAAATTAGTATGGTTCAAATTCTTCCCTGTAGGGGGGAGAGCGCCTAAAATCTCTGTAAAGGGAAAACAGGGGATTACAAGAAAAAAAAAAGAAGAAATGTTGTAAAATCACAATGTCTATATGAAACTGGTGTCTTCAAATCCTAGCTATCCCTTTAATCATTGCTTATGTTAATAAATGAGTAAAATTGTCTCCTATTTAAATTAATTTTATCGAAGAAAAATAAAATATCGCTGCGTAAGCCCATATGCTTGGATTAACTATCTAACAAAGTGACAGTATCGAAATCGCAGGTTTTTCTCCGTGCAGAAATAATCTCTGCATACATTTCTATAATGACCTCATGTTTGCCAATAATTTCCTTATATTTGACCTCTCCTAAATCATAACTAACTAATTCACTGACACTATCGAATCCGTAGGTTCATGATCGCGCTGACATAAGCTCTCCATATATCCCTATCCTGAGCTAATGTTTTTCAATCATTCCCTGTATAATCTTCTTCCCTCAAATCATAGTTAATGTTATTCTCCCACCTCATTATTGGTCTACCAACTGGCGTTTTCCCTCTGGTTTTCCTATAAGAAGCTTCCATGCACGTCTGTCATTCCTCATTCGAACCACATGTCCTGCCCATCGCAGTCTACGAGACTTAACTGTTCTTATTATATCTGACTTCTTATAAAGACTATGTACTTTACTGTTATGCAGTCTTCTTCATTTACCTGTCTGTTCATCTCTCTTTGGTCCAAAAATTGTCTTAAGAACTCTATTCTCAAATACTCGTAATCTCCTTTCCACCCATCTCTTAAATCATGGTTAATATTATTCTTCCACCTCATTCTTAGTCGATTTTCTGGGCGTTTTCCCTCTGATTTTCCACAACTTATTCTACGCCCAACTTTTATTCCCAATTCGTGCCACATGCCCTACCCATACGAGACTTAACTGTTCTTACTACATGTAGTTCACTTTTATAGTTTTCTTTATTCTCCTGTTTGTTCGTCTCTCTTTTGTCTCAACATTTTCCTAAGCATTCTATTCTCAAATACTGTAATCTTGTATCCTCTCTTAAGGTACTAAGATACCATGTTTTGGGTCCGTATATTGCAACTGAAAGAATATCAGGAACTATTTTATGTACTTTTACTGTAGTTTGATATTTATAAGAAAATTTAGAATGTCAAGCATACCTGTAGTGGATAATAACATGCATTTCCAGTGTTGGGGCTGTTGTTTAATTTCATTTTACGCACCATTCCTGTTAGCAATTATCAGGACTAGCGGATCCTACAGTGAGGTCTTTAAGACCAGGACGACTTGACTACTGAAACGATGTAAACAACACTTACATGCACGAGGGAAGTGAACAATAAGAACAAAAGCGTCAAGACAGGACCAGGTATAGTTAGAGGCTGCAAAAATTGTATGATACAACAGACCAAAATACTGTGCAAACACAGAAAGCAATCATAACAAAAAAATGCACACTTTTCAAGTACGTGTATCAGAGCTGAAATTAATGTTACTCCTTTGAACGTATTAAGCAGTTGCAGTTATCGGACGACATTGCTAGGGGCCGCATACTAGTCCCCACATCTCACTACTCCACGTAGTACTTACTCTCTAGCTTTTGTTTTGGTATATAATCCACTAATCCTGGTAAATATTTGATTAGAATTTTTAATTGAAAAATGTTTGGTTTCGGAGCTAGGAGAAGAGACAGGTGTACAATTTATAATTGCTAGATTTTGAGATCATATCGCGCCTTGTGAAGAAGATGGCCACAAGTGTAAAAAGCTTAGTTCCGACTTACTCGCAATTAAAGCTTTAATTGATGAATTCAACTTTTGATATGGAAACAGTTTTAACCCGTCTCCATTTTTTTGTACATGACTTGTGGCCACAAATAAATACATTTTAAACAATTTTTTTTCTAACAGGTAGTGGTCTTAACTGAATTTAAGACATTTTTACACTTGTGGCCCTCTTCATCTCAAAATACGAGATCTACAAATACACTATATACCGATAATAGAAGTGGGCTCAACAAATGAAGGACAATTTGTCATAAGTAATGTCACTAGTGATTACCAAATCATCGATAAATTCATTTGTCTACTGAATTTGGAAATCAAGAGTGACATTTGTTAAGACTATTTAACGAATAAAATTAAACTGTTTACTTATAAACATTATTTAAATGTAGTTATAAAATAAAATAAGTTAAAATATCTTCTTAGGTAAAATCCGTCGTCCTCAACTTTTAAAATATGTGATCTTTATGCCTGTATGCCTTTCAGGACATCCGTCCCATCTTCAACAGTTCATTCTTCGCTCAATGAATTTTATTAGTATTGATTAAATGTAGTTATTTTAAAATATTTATATATTTAATGTAAACGACGAAGTTTGAAAACAAATGAGAAATGTTTGGTTATGCTTCTTTTGTTCTTCCACTGCAACGAGATCATATCATTTATTTCCAAATACGATCGCAATATATTAAGAATACACCCTGGTGGAGAAAAAATGAAACACACCATTTTTTAGGAAACAATTCCGTAAAATCATTATTTAAAAACATAGTTATTGAACACACGATTATCAAATGTGTAGTTCGAAGGAATCTGTTCATTATTTTTTATATTCAACCTATTTGTTGGAGAGCCAGTCACTGCAAAATAATGCTCTGACCTGCTCAGAATATTAAAAGGGAGGAACTTTCTTTAATATGATAAATAGAAGTAGACAAATATCGAGGTGAAACATAACTGTGATTGGTTGTAAAACAAAATTCATTGAAACGTGATTGGTCATTGACTCCCATTTGAGGCATGAGTTAAATAGTCTTATTAATTTTTGTGTCTAGTAGGAGGATCGATGAAGATATTTTTTTAATCTTTTGTGGATAAAATCTGAACAGATTGACTAAAATTCCGATAAATAAAAATTCATATACAAATGCATAAGAATGAATAAATTTGAAGGATCAGAGTTTGAAAGAAGAGTACAACAATTTGCACGTCATTTTACAAGAGCTACACTTGCAATTAAGTTTCTAGCTTGAAGAACGTACTTGTTTCCCCTGTCACTCCCTCGGAAACATCAAACGTTGAACAGGAAACACAAAAGCAACTTTATCTTGTGGGAACACCACAAATGTGCATAATGAGACAGGCTAGGTTCTACATCACAATCCTATAATTAACATATGAATCTCTCTACAAATTCAAATTACCAAGTCTTGATAGCATGAGGTATGGATTAGTCTCAGCCCGACTGTTGTACATTAAATCCTAATCACGTTATGAATCCATCTATAACATAATATATTTCTCTCTCTTTCCTTTAGTTTAACCTAATATTTTAGGTACTTTCCATATCAGGGCTATTAGTCATTGCTCAAGACAACCCCTCCTATTCAATCGTACATTGAACAAGATGACAAGCAAGACACTGCTATTCACAAGAGAACGACTAACCATCGCATGCCGAAATCTACCTTGAAATTTCTCCCAGACGAGCGTTGTGATGCATGAAGGTCGTGTGCAAAAAATCTGCCGTTTTTAACTTCATTGCACAGAAATCGAAGCCAGAACCTAGCAATTCAACCTACTGTACAGGGCAGATGAACTCCCTGCAGGAGTAAGAGTGGAGTGAAGTGAGGCGGGATGTGGCGCGGACTGATGGCGTGAGGGTAATTCAATCTACAAATTCAGGTGTTATGGATTGAATGCAAATTTAGTGCTGGACTCAATGCCTTGCAGTTAGAAACGGCACATTTATTTATTTATTTATTGGACACAGCCTTTGTTCATCACAATGCTTCTCTGGGAGACATTTCAAGGTAGGTTTCGGCATGTAATGTTTGACAGTTCCCTTGTAAGTTGTGTTGCTTCGTTGCGAGTGCAGGTGAATGCGGGTATTTTAATAAACAATCAAAGATAGCTTCGACTTCAACTGAATCGACAAAAGAGATATTCAATAGTGAATGGAAAAATAAACATTTTGTTTTGTTTAGAAAAGTTTTTGAACTTCTTGTAGCATGTATTTTCCCATTCACTGTTGAAAATCTGTCTTTGTCGATTCAGTTCGAGTCCAAGCCTTCACTGATTGTTTACCTAACTCAACTCGCGTACAGGTGCACTCGCAACGATGTATCACAACTGAATAGCAGTGTCTTACCTTATTCGACATAGTGAGCACTGTTTAACAGTCCTGTTCTCTACTGTCGATCGATGCAGTGGTGCTGAAACAGGTAGAATTTCTATTCCTTGTTATTCACAGACCTTCATTGTAAGGGGTTTCATCGCATCTCAACCATCTTCCGTCCCTATGACGGAAACATATTCAGGCTGAGGGTTTCTTATCATTGTCAATATTTATCTCAATTTATTGAATAATTTGTTGGGGTTTTGTTACAGGTAATATTGGAAATGGCCGGCTACACATTCATAACTGTGAGTTAATGTGATGATTAATACATTGTTAGAACATATTTTTATATGGTAATTCAATCTTTATTTGATCTTAAAATAATCCAAATAACTTCTACGTTCCTCTCACACTAGTTCAGTATAATCTTATTAAATTATTACATTTTGTATAAGTTGTTTCATATTGTTGATTGTGTTAATATTTATTTATTAAAATAATAATAAATATATCATCGGTTGATTAACGTGTTTGACATCGTCAGATTCTTAATAGAAAATTTTGTCGGTCTATACAATCTCCTGATTGTAGATGTTTCTCCTTCATATATAAATATATTCCCTGACTCCAGGAGGTTTTAGGTCTTCCTCTGCCTCGTCTTCCTCAGGTTTCCATAAAATATCATTTTCAGTAGCAGCGTAAATAATTTTTACATGCTTCACAATTCTCAGATCTTTCGGTGATATTTCCTGTCGAGATAATTTTTCACTAAATATGATGTTAAAAGGCTGATGGGATGAATAGGGATACTTCCGAAACAACACGAGCATAAAGACAAGATACATCATTCACTATTACATGCGCACGAAAAAAACCGATATGATGTGATTAATTTGATGGCTAGATGGTGTTTAAGGACTTTCTAAGCCTTAAAATTTCTTGACATTCATCTTAGAAGTAAGGAAAGACTAGAAAAACTCTCACCGAGGATCCGTCCCTACAGAAAAACAAATCTGATACAACTGCGTCCTAGGAAGGAATATAACACGTAGTCCTTGGTGGAAACATGTAATAATAATAATAATAATAATAGTAATAATAATAATAGTAATAATAATAATAATAATAATAATAATAGTAATGATAATAATAGTAATAATAATAGTAATAATAATAATAGTAATAATAATAGTAATAATCCCTCCATGGTATCTTTACCTTGTCGTGGTGGAGTGGCTTGCGTAAATGATCCTGAGAGCTATGCCGGCGGTAGCATTGCTGCCGATAGGGTTACCCATGCCGGACTGGTCGAAGGTGATAAGCCAGACGAAAAAAGTACCTTGGGCGAAAGACTGACGATCTTTCACCGTAAAAATACAACAGTCAAGAAATGCGGACATGGGTTCAACTGTGGTAAAATTTTCCGGAGGTCAAAAGAGTTCCCTATTCGGTTCTCCAGATGGGGACTACTTCAGGGAACCCATGCCAAAGGCTCAAACACAGGGACATGTTCCTAGAAACATGGAATGTTGTAGGACTTTATACAATAGCGGGGCACTAGAGATATTAATGCGGGAATTGGATAAATCGCCTTTCGATATAGTCGCTTTACAGGAAGTTAGGTGGCCAGGACAAGGCAGTCAGGAATCAGGAAACTTTGCACTATACTACTGGGGTGCAGAAAGACCTGCATTTGGAATCGGTTTTTTAGTCAGAAGGAGGATCCTATCCGCTATCCGTGATATTAAGTTTGTTAGTGATAGGATATCATACATAATTCTAAAGGGTAAACAACATGATTTTATAATTGTAAATGTACATGCCCCCACAGAAGATAAAGATGACATAATCAAGGATGAGTTCTATGAAGAATTAGAATGCTTATTTGATAGCCTTTCACGATATCATATGAAAATTGTCTTAGGAGATTTTAATGCAAAAGTGGGACGGGAAGATATATTCAAACCAACAATAGGCAAATTCAGTCTTCATGAAGATAGTAACGACAATGGGGTTATATTAGTCACCTTCGCCACATCAAAGAATCTCATTGTTAAGAGCACAACATTTCAGCATAAGGATATTCATAAATACACCTGGACGTCCCCAGATGGAGAAACTCGGAACCAGATAGATCATGTATTAGTGGATAAACGCTGGCACAGTAGCATCATTGATGTTAGATCAGTTAGAGGGACAGACTGCAATTCGGATCATCATCTGGTCAGAGTGTGAAAATCAGACAACGGCTATCGCTTATGAGAGGAACGAACGCTAAAGATGATTCTGTAAAATATGAATTAAAAAACTTGAAAAATGATGAAATGCGGCAAGAATACCAAATCAAAATTGCTAATAGATTTGAAGTACTGGAATCTTCAGATGACAATGTGGCAAACGAAGAAGAAACTGATATAAATAAAGAATGGGAGGCTATAAGAGATACTATTAAATTGTCAGCATCAGAAAGCATTGGTTGTTTAAAAAAGAGGCCAAACAAGAAATGGTTTGATGAGGAATGTGCCGACACTGTAAAGAAAAGAAAGCTAGCAAAAATGAAATGGTTACACGAGCCAAATGAGGTAAATTTAGAGCAATTGGGTAGTGTTAGACGTGAAACCACCAAGTTACTAAAGAGTAAAAAGAGGGAATATTTGAGAGAGAAGATTAATGATCTTGAAATGAATGCAAAAAATAGGAACATTAGAGAATTATATCACGGAATTAGTATAGAGAAGAAGGGGTTTCAGGCTAGAACAAACATAATTCGGAATGAAAATGGGGATATGATTGCAGATTCTAGGAGTATATTAAATAGATGGAAAGGTTACTTTAATCAGCTATTAAATGTACATACAGAACAGGACATTGAGGAGGATAAGTTACAGACAGCAGAAATGCTAGTCGCAGAGCCAAGTGCATTAGAGGTTGAAATGGCGATTGAAAAATTGAAGATGTATAAAGCATCAGGTTCAGATGAGATCCCAGCAGAACTGATAAAATCAGGGGGAGAAAAATTGATGGACAAGATACGCTGGTTGCTTAGTACGATTTGGGAAAAAGAAGCTCTTCCAGATGAATGGAAGGAATCAATTATCTTGCCAATTTATAAGAAAGGAGATAAAACTGATTGCAACAACTACAGGGGCATCTCATTACTTTCAACTTCGTACAAAATTCTAACAAATATATTAGTAAGCAGACTTACTCCCTATATTGATGACATTCTAGGAGATCATCAATGTGCATTTAGAAGAAACAGGTCTACAACAGATAAGGTTTTCAGTATAAGACAGATTTTAGAGAAGAAATGGGAATATAATGGTACTGTACATCAACTATATGTAGACTTCAAAAAAGCATATGATTCAATTAAGAGGGAGAAGTTATATAGTATCCTGCTGGAGTTCGGAATTCCTAAAAAGTTAGTTAGACTTATACGAATGTGTCTAAATGGCTCAAAGAGTAGGGTGCGTGTAGGCAAACATTTTTCAGACACTTTTGAAATCCAGAATGGGTTGAAGCAAGGAGATTCACTATCTCCTCTACTATTTAATTTTGTACTAGAGCATGCCATTAAATCTTTAGAGGAGAATGAGGAAGGCTTACAACTCAATGGTATTAATAAGCTGTTAGTTTATGCTGATGATGTAGTACTACTGGCCGATAGTGAGAAGATACTAAAGGCCAACACGCACACACTATTGAGTAACACTAAGAAATTAGGACTGGAAGTAAATATCAGTAAAACTAAATATTTGGTCACACGTAGAAATTCAGTATATAATGGAAATGGACAGCTAATGACAAATGAGGGAAATTTTGAGGAAGTGGCTGAATTCAAATACCTAGGAACAATAATCACAAATAGGAATGAGATGCACAAAGAAATTAAACATAGGCTCAATTCTGGAAATGCATGCTATTATGCATTGCAGAGACTTTTGATGTCCCAACTCCTTTCAAAAAACGTTAAACTGAAAATATATAAAACTATTATTCTACCAGTTATATTATATGGGTGCGAAACATGGACTCTTACTTTACGGGAGGAAAGGAGATTACGAGTATTTGAGAATAAAGTTCTTAGGAAAATTTTTGGACCAAAGAGAGATGAACAGATAGGTGAATGGAGAAGACTACTAACAATGAACTACATGGTCATTATAGGAAGCCAGATATAATAAGAACAGTTAAGTCTCGTAGACTGCGATGGGCAGGACATGTTGCACGTATGGGGAATGAAAGACGTGCATGGAAGCTTCTTGTAGGAAAGCCAGAGGGAAAACGCCCAGTTGGTAGGCCAAGAATGAGGTGGGAGAACAACATTAACTATTATTTGAGGGAAGTAGATTATACAGGGAATGATTGGAAAGCATTAGCTCTAGATAGGGATGTATGGAGAGCTTATGTCCGCACGGCCATGAACCTTCGGGTTCGATAGTGCCAGTGAGTAAGTAAGTAAGTAAGTAAGTAATAGTAATAATAATAATAATAATAATAATAATAATAATAATAATAATAGTAATATTAATAATAATAATAGTAATAATAATAATAATAATAGTAATAATAATAATAATAATAATAAAACATGGAATGTTAATTTAAGAGAGGACAAAATATAATGAGCATATTAGAGTAAAGTTCTTAGGAACATTTTTGAATCAAGTAGAGGTGAACACGGGCGAATGGAGAAAACTACTTAACAGTGAACTACATGGTCTTTATGGGAAACCAGATAGAATAAAAAGAGATAAGACTCGTAATCAGTGATGGGTAATACATGTACGAATGAGAAATGAAAGTGAGGCATGGAAGCTTCGTGTAGGAAAACCAGAAGGAAAGCACCCGGTAGGCACACCAAGAATAAAGTGGGAGAATAATATTAACCATGATTTGAGGGGAGTAGATTATGCAGATGATGATTGGAAAACATTAGCTCGAGAAAGATATGTAAGGAGAGCTTATGTCAGCGTGGCCATGAACATATAGGTTCAATGATGCCTATGAGTTAGATAATAACAACTACCTCATTGGCAGTGTCGAACGCGGAGGGTCATGCCAACAAGGCAAAAAAAAAATCTCCACACATTCTTGTCCTGAACTAATGTTTTCCAATCATCTTCTGTATGATTTACCACCCTCAAATCATGGTTAATCTTATTCTCCCGCCTTATTCTTGTCTACCTACTGGATGTTTTCCCTCCAGTATTTCTAAAAGTTATTTCCATGCCCTTCTTTCTTTCCCTATTCGTGCCACATGTCCTGCCCATCGCAATCTACGAGAATTAACTCTTGTTACTATATCTGGTAAAATTCATGTAGTTCACTGTTATGTGGTCTTTGTCATTCACCTATATGTTTATCTCTCCTTGGTATGAATCATTTTCCCTTACTTAAGAGGTCTTTAATCATTTGAGCTAGGGTTTTTATTTATTTTTTAGTTGTACTAGATTAGTCGTTTATACAGTAATAATTGCTGGGGCCTCTCTTCCTGTCACCCCAACAAAATAATTAAAAAAATTAAGATAGTAAACTAACCCATTAATCCAAACAATTTTCCTAAGAATATTGTTCTAGATTACTCGTAGGCCGAAGTTTATTGATTTTAATAACAATAATAGCAATAATTAGATCCTAAAATAATAAAAATAGACCCTAATAATAAAATAATTATAATAATGATAATCTATTTATTTCCAAATATATGAATACTTTATTATACGTGTTCCTATACCCATAATTATGCAGCAGTTTTCTCCTTAAATATTTTATTTTTCCAATCATATTACCCAGTCCCTTTATCATTGTTTTCTGATACATTTCCTGTATCATGGAGGGATTAGTTCGACCTATTCTTCTTCTCCCCGATGGTCTACGCATTACCCGTTTGGGAATTTTTATTACTTAAAATAATAATAATAATAATAATAATGATAATAATGATAATAATGATAATAATGATAATAATGATAATAATGATAATAATGATAATAATGATAATAATGATAATAATGATAATAATGATGATATTAATGATTAGTGATAATAATGATGATATTAATGATTTGTGATGATAATGATGATATTAATGATTAGTGATGATAATGATGATATTAATGATTAGTGATGATAATGATAATAATGATAATGATGATGATGATGATGATGATAATGATTAGTGATGATGATGATGATGATAATGATTAGTGATGATAATGATTATTTTAATTGTGATGCATATAATGATACGAGTAATTAATGATAGTAATAATATTTAAAAAATCATGAAAAGTAAGTAAGTAAGGCTCTGCAACTCACACTGGGAACGCAAGTTCAAATCTTAGCGGTTCCGGAGGGGTATTGGTGGAGGACCACACCGAAATTTTTCGGGTTTTTTCTCGGGGTTCCTCCGCTTTCTCGAATTTCATCCCATCAACACTCTCCACTACTCATCCCTTCCCAATCACGTCACTTCATCTATATTTATTTATTTGATATGAACAAATATATTTTTACATGACTCCGAGCCTGTGTGCCAACGTAGGGCAGAATAGGGCCAAAGGGAGGATCGTAACTCATCGTCAAGGCATTGGACCCAGCTGAAATAAATGACAGTATGTGTCATGTGTGTAAATGCTTGATGTTTGTCGAACCAAGAACACCAGAACATACCAGATATCACAGTAGAGTAGATTTTTTCTTCTTCATTCCATAAAGTAAAGATGGATATACGATGAAAAAATATAAGATTGCATATTTAATAATGTAATGTAATATAAATCTGAAGTTACTCACAAGATTAGTTGAATGCAGGCTTTTCACGGCTGGTAATCATAATATTAATAGATTGCGGGCTATGGACCATGGCCACATAGCCCAAAATCTCTTAATATTACTCAAAATCTTGTTTTAGTATTGTCGTTTTACACATTTTTTTTATAACTACATTTATCGGATGTTCTGTTTCGACATTTCCAATTCGAAGCAATTTTTCGCTTTAGAATTTGCCACTCACATCCAGTCTCTTTCCACTTATATTTCTCTATCTGTCTCTCTTGCACACACACGCAGGAATACAAGTGAACTCTTGTGGCAGACAGGTTTTGCCGCTTCAGTTTCTGTCGTTAAATTACTTCGAGGCTTATTGGTGAAATAGAAAAGAAGAGAAAAAAAGAGTAAAAAAAAAAGAGAGAGGGCGAGGATTGGTTGAGGTATTAAAACGCTGGTCTTGGTCACTGAAAATACAAAAGTAATTCAGTGCGGAATTATCAGATTGAAAAGATCCCACACACAAGGTATTATTATGCGATTAATTCAGGTCTGAATGGCAGAGAATTGTATGCCAAGAGATTAAGAAGAGAACCAAGCTTCCTCATCGGTTTTTACTTTTATACAGTGAGGATTGTAAAAAAAAAACTATTCTTTTATTTATTACTGGATCTTCTGAAAGAGAGTGTCTTCCATTGACAGCAATAAATTCTGTGGTACTTTGGGAATACAGAGTATAAGTCAAAAAGTACGTTACGCAGGAACTGCATACTCTAAGGAAATTCTTCAAAAAAGTCGAAATTATGGCCCGACTTTCTGTTTTATGGTATATGTACCTTTCTGTTATTAATTAAATTCCATATAGGACTATTCGGGTTCTTTGTGAGAAAAAATATAGCTGTCGCTAGGGATGTTTTTTAATTTAGCTTTTAATTTAAACCCCCACAAAGAAGAAGGGAAAATATATAGAAACTCATAGAAATTACATACGTTTATATAGTGGAGTCCCCAGAGATTAAAGTGCAAAACGAGAGTTTTCCATAATGATAAAGTAGAAATTAATCCGAGAAAAAAAAACTTTAACGAAACAATTTATTATACATATACTGATTATGACTTTGACAGCTACCGTTATGTACCTTTTCGGAATTCTTTGGCCGTGTCTTACAGTGTTGTCTTCTCGATATTTCATCGCCTACTGTGGGTGACATCTTCAGGTGATATTGGTTGATTAAATTCTCGTAGTAAACTGTTAACAGCTAGTTAGCAGTGTAAAAGTAAAGTAAAGTGATCCCACAACAGGCCCGGAGGCCCTTGGGGTAGTAGGAGATTAAGGCTCCCACTTTTTCTAGACAATCGGCACTTTATGTCAGCCGGGTTGTCAGCCCTGCGTGACGGCCGCCTTTACCCCCAGAACAAGCGTCTGGTACTCATTTCCGTTAGAGGCTGAGTGTACTACGAGAATTTAAACAAGCAATATTTCCTGAAGATGCCTTCCACAGTAGGCGATGAAATGTCGAGAAGACAAACACGGCAAGACACGGCCAAGAATCCCTAAAATACAAACTTTATTATACAATTTGTAGGAAATAAAACAATTACAATGGTTTGGACACGTGAAGAAGATGAATACAGATAGATTGCAAATTAGGAGTTTGGAGTGGATAGAAGGAATTATGAATTTGATGAAGGATAGGGAGTGCAGGATGGTGATTGGAAGGATAGGAATGAATATAGGAAGAGAATGAAACTTAATATTGGGCACAGGAAGATGTTGTATACATTTAAAACTGATAATAACAAAAAAATAACGAAGTAATGGAAAAAAAATGAATTGGTAGTTATTATTCAGATTGGTGTCAAATTATACCAAAATATGCAAAGATGTAATGATATACAGTTATAAATTATTTATTTTCACTTCAGACCGACACTTTAAAATAAGTTGACGTCAGAAATTGAGTTTCTCCAATTTAACAAAAGAAATACCGTATATATTCCAAAAATCAACAATATGGAACCGTATACATTCTACTTGCTATGGAATTCGTTTAGATTGCGCATTCTGTGTGATGTACTTTTCTTTTTTAAGTTAGAACATTTTGAAAGGACATAGACATTCTGAATAGATACAATTTGTTATCTTTATGGAATTTGTAAATGGGAATAGTTGTATATTTTCCAACTTTATATATTAAATTGACTTCTTTTCTATAGAGATTCATTGCTTGACATGACCTGGAGACGATTCAAAATATCTTATATTTAAGTTTCCGAGAAAAGTAATATTTTTCACTTATTGAAGAGTTAAATCTACACGGAGTTGAATATAAATTCTCAGTAGATCTAGAAGATAAATTCGAATTATTTTTATACTCATATTTCGTAATACCAATGAAATTTTATTATCTTTTCAATTCTACAGTGACGGTTGTACATCAATTTTATATTAGATACTAAAGTAGAGATAAAATAGTGTAATTGAATATATGAAATGTATATGCATTGGCATTGAGACAATTCCTTTTCAGATGAAGTGAAGGAAAAATTAGATTATATCTTGAGTGAAATTTAATGAATTGAGTAAGGTAGAGAGAAAGACAAAGTAATTATGTTAATAAAATACTGATATATATATATATATATGTATATATATATATATATATATAAAAATTGCTTAACTGTTATGTTACCCACTACACTAGATGTCAGTCGGAACAAATTTCCGCTACCTCTTGTGTGAATTGAGAATACTACATGTAAAAGAAAAAATGTATGTTTGTGTTGGAATTCTTGGGTAACTCAGTTGGTTAGAGCGCTAAACGTACAGAGTTTAGAGACTCGGGTTCAAATCCCGACTCAAGCATTCATTTTTCTTTTCATTTCATATCATATCCATCCATAGTAATTCTGCCCGAAGGCAGGTCCTTCACTGCAATCATAGCATTTTCATGCTATGCTTGCAGCTTTACTAGGGAATTGTGTAGGTGTGGTAGCTTCCCGTTGCTTTCCACACCTGTGAAGGATGATGATGACGATGATGATGGCCATATGATTTTGGGGACCATTTGGGCCTTAAAGTTTTCCTGACATTTGTCTTACAGGTGAGGAAAAACCCCGATAAAAACCTCACCCAGAAAAACTGCCTCGACCGGGGATCGAAACCGGGCCCGCTGCGTGACAAGGCAGCATGCTACCTCGAGACCACAGCGGTGGACCACATCATATATATATGTATAATTATTCTTCTGTACGTAAGTTTATCACTCAACTTCTTATAAACGACGGGATCTTGATAACATTTTTTTTGTGTATGTCTGACTGAGACCCTCGATGGTCCAGATTCACAATTGGACCATCTAAAACCATTAGGTTTCACAACGAAACTCAGTATATCCTATTAAAATAAACCGAGGCAGATATTAACCAAAAATGAGCGAAATTCGACAATTAGAAGTGGAGGTTAACCTGAAACTCGAAATTAAAAACTGACTAGCAACCGCCATGTTTGGTTCGTCTCGACGAATATCGACAATTTAGTTATTTTCAATATTAGATGTATTTAGGCGTAGCAATGCACGCCGGGTATTAGCTAGTATATTTATAAATACATGTAATAGGTGTTTCTCATACCGAGTGGCATTGAAGCTCAGAACAAATGTGATGAAGGAGGAATGAAAGAAAGGTATGTATAACTTTTGTATAGGAAAACCAGAGAAAAAGCTCTCATTAGGCTGGTCAAAGTGAAGTGGGCCACTCTCTAAATCTAATAGCCTCCTTTATCTTTGTCCATCTTTTCTGTCATTTCCAAGTATCACAGTATTTAAGATATTCGGCAAATTCCGAAGAAATGAAGATATAAAGGCGATGTCATGAAAAGATTTAAAAAAAAAATTATACACCGTGTTCCAAAATGATGAACGGGGTTTCAAAGTTGTTTAACTTTCCTTATATATATATATATATATATATATATATATATGTTATAATTAAATATTTAACATTGAGCAATGCAAGCTTAATATGGTATATATATATATATATATATATAAGAACAAAACTTATATGGGATTAAAGAGAAACTCTTCGAATTTTCAAAACATACTTTGTGAGTGTTCGATGTGAGTACATTTCGTTACCCGGCACACATCTAGTCGATAATCGAATTCCTGCCAACCCTTAGTCAGCATATTTGGAGTAATGGATTGAACAGAAGCAACAATCCTTCTGAAGTCTGGAAAGTCACCGGGAAGTGGTGGTACATACACATGGTCCTTCACATACCCCAGAGGAAGAAATCAAAACGTGTGAGATTGGGAGACCATGGAGGCCATTGGGAATAAACAATGTCTTGCTCTGATATTCTCGATTATTTCATTATGTGTTCGTGGACATCCTGGACTCTTCCATTTACATATACATCCAGTTGTTTCTAACTATCTATATCATCGACGGATACTTTTATCTGTCGGACGATCAATTCCAAAATGCCGTCGGAAAGCTCGCTGCACTACAACAATGGTATCAGACCTCGCAAATTGCAACACACAGAATGACTTTTGTACAGGAGTCGCCATTTTCACAAATTTAACGTTGTGACGGAAAGAAACAAATTACTGCATACAGGATATGAAACTTTCACGCATTTTCTTGCATTATAGCAAATAATCATGCATCCAATTTCGTTTAAATAGCTATACCAACTATTTAACACCCCGTCCATCATTTTGGAACACGGTGTATATATTCACCAATCCTATCCAAAAGACGCCGAAAATGGCCATGACCATATGTGTGCATATATATATATATATATATATATATATATATATATATATGCTGGTGGCCACAATTTTTTTTTCATCGAAATAAACTTGTCACATAGTAATTCATTATATAAAGTAATACCGAGATCGCAGCAAAATCGGACCATTAGGTGTAGGAGTTAAACTGAAACGACAAAAATATAATTCGCTCTAATGGTCCCAATTTTCCTTATTTTAAAACGAAAATAGGTATATGAGATTAAAATAAACCGAACACGGCATTCTACAAAATACAATCATTTGAAGTGGGGGTTACCAGAATCCGAAATAAAAAATTGACACGAGCAACTGCCATATTTGTTTGGTCGTAAAGTATATAATTTCTTATTAACCCTTAAATTGACAATGTATCCTATGAGATATATTGCTTTAATTTATGTATTATTTTTAATAAAGTGATAGAAAGAAATAATTATATTTTATTTAAATTGATGTTAAACTATACACCAACGTTAAAATAAGTAATGACTTATACATGATTTGCTTTCTCTTCACATTTAAGGGAGGACGTACACCTTTAGCCATTAAAAATATGGCATATTTCAATACTTTTTTTTCTCAGCAACAATGCTGATTACATAAATTAAATTGGTATGTGATATGTATATAACAATATGATCATGTTTGTGTACTTAAGTACAATCTAACTTCAGTCGTTATAGTTAATTAAATATTCAAAATGTCAGCTGAAAATGTTGCATTGTCTTGCTATTTCCCTAATAATTTCCTCCGATTGAGGGTCTTCCCACTTTTCAGCGGTTGCCCTTTTACCAGCCGGCTGCTGGCCCTTCATCCACATGTGTCAATCACAGAGGTAGATGATCAACAGCCAGTGTAGGGGTGACATGTGGTTAGCATGTCGAGTCCCCCAGCCGTTATAGCTGGTTCCTCAACCTGGAGCCGCTATTTATTGTAGCTACCCAATTGCCTCACGATACTGGGTGGGCACCGGTCCCATACTGGCCGAAATACCATGAGAAAATTTCTTCCCCCATGGAGACTCTAACCAGCGCAAGTCCCGTAGCTCTGCGCCAAGGCTTCCTACCTTACCCGCTCGGCTACGGCGCGGGACATAATTTTCCTAAATTTCAATATATTTTAATAATTCTTGTTTAATTTTACTCATTAAAGTTGTAGCTACAAAATATACTACAATCGTTCGATTGTAAATATTTTATTTTCCATTTTAAATTGATGCATACTCATTTTTGTTAAAATTTGCATTAAAAATATTTTTTTGAAAATAAAATATAAGTACATTACTAATTGTACTATATTTTATTCATCCATGTAAACTACATATGCATGCAAAATTACATCAAAATATCTTGACAATTTTGGGAGTTAACAGGGAAACCGTATTGAAAATAATAAATTACGGAAAACAGGCGAAAAATTTACCGAAAATGTAGGTACCTTCTAAAATTAAAGGGCTCACTCGAGTGACAGAAGTGCACATTTTTAAACATAACTCGAAAAGTAATGAAAATCTTTCACTAATTTAAAGATGAAGTTTCAATCTATATAAAAAAATATTTGAAAAAAATTACCCTCCAAGGTGTAGGTCTCCCCTTAAATTCACATCTGAAAATTTAATTTCTTCAATTTCACAAAATAAGTAGCTATATATTCCATAAGTCAGGAGTGTGAGACCATACATTCGAACGTGCTGAGGAATTCGTTTATTTTACGCAGTTCCTGCGTGAAGGAATTTTAGAGCATTCCATTTTCATTCATTCTATAAACATGTTCTTGTCGACTCAATTACTAAGTGATTTTATAAATGTTACGATTTACTTTCGTACAAATATGTTCCGTTTCTTATTCTCCATATTTCACTTTCACATATTGATCCATATATCTTCTGTCCTTAGTGTTCATATTTTTAATTGATAACATCAAAATTGTCATCTTAAATATTGCAGTAAGGGTTGTAAATAGGAACAGGAAGATGTATAAGTGTTTTATTAAGTTCTAGTTAAATATCTGTAGACAGAAGGGATAATGTAAACAGTTTAGGATCTTCTATATCAGAGGACCACCCATGAATATTCGAACGTAGAATCAGTGACTGATAGCGTCATCTTTGCCAACGTGATAACATATTTTCCCGCTAGAGCAAATTGCCAACATATTTATTCACACATCAGGAGATTCTACCCCAGGAATCCACCTACATTAGTGGACAAGTTAGGGTGAGAAAATGAACAAGTTTGTATTAGTTTGGGCAAGTTACGGTGAGAAAATTGGCGAATTAGTGAACATTTGACTAGTTTAGCGTTCACTTGTTTGTTAGCGTGTTTTTTGATAAGTTATGTACATTGTAGGAGCTATGACTACACATTTTACATTGTAAATATGACGATTTTAGTTTACGTTAAACTGAACTCACTTTTTTAAGGAATTATTGATCGCATTTTTTTATATTTATCTCAGGTAATTACATATTGCAACAATAATTTTTGTTATTTGAATTTATGTACCGGGCTTCCAATATAAACCCTGACCGGCCTCACGGGGTTTCATCCGTCAGGCAGCGCTCTCTCCTCGTCCGCATTTCACTCTGCCAGCCGCTCGTCCTTGAACTAGTCAGTTTACTATCGTTCGACAAGGTGAGACGTCAGCTGACATTAGAGCAGCGCATTTATGTGTGTAAATGTTATTATAAATACGAATCAGCTCGTTGCGATCGTGCGGAATTTATTCGGAACTTCCCTGGACAATTACCTCCTTCCAGATCGACAATCCACGATCTTGTGACTAAATTTGAGACCACTGGTTCAGTACAAAATAAGAAACACTCGCTCCCCAGATCTAACAGTGTGTGATTTTTATTTGTGGGGTAGCCTGAAAGACAAAGTGTACAAAACAAATCCGCACACATTGGAAGAACTGAAGAACAACATAAGAAATGAAATCAGAAACTTGACAGTGCCCGAACTACAGCGTGTCAATCTAAATGTGTTTCCTCGGTATAATGTCTGTTTAACTGCGGGAGGACAATATTTCCAGCATTTTCTATAAGGTAAGAAACAGTTCAAGGACGGGTGACAGGCAGGGTGAATTGCGGGAGGAAGAGACAGCACTGCGTGCTGGGTGAAACTCCGTAAGGCCGGCCCGGTTTTATATTGGAAGCCCGTTAGATGGCATAGAAGCAACCAATTTCATATTTACATAATAAGCTTCATATTTCGGCAAGATCCTATTTATTAATTTAATTTTGGATTTTTATTTAAATACACCCTAATACCTAGCTAACCTGGTAATTACAGACACAAAATTGCTCTTTTATGATTTTCAATGTTGTTTATTAAGACAAAATTAAAATGTAGTAAGTGAGGTTAGACTAATAACGTAGACTAAAACCTTGAAGAATATTTTCTTTTCTTGCTCTGGCGGACAGGGTTGATACAGCAGTCGTGAACCAGCATAGGAGTATCCAATAATCTAGGGAGAGTGCGGTGACGTTCGTGATACGAATTCTGATTTCTGACCGCAGGTACAGTGTGCGCAGAATCAAAATGTCGCTGTGATCAAATTTACATGTCATATGTGGGTGTAATGTGATTTGTGACATTTACATTTCAATTGGATCTAATGATAAATTATTAATTGTTTGTAGAATTATTGTTTGAAAATGTTTGGAATTCATTCGACTAACAATCATAAATTGAAGTTATTGATTTATGTGTAAAATAATGCTGACACTAATTCCACCTACATTTTTGTTCATCATTCTATACAGCATCTAATTCTACACGAATCAGAAATTTCCCAGCAATTCCCAAATTCAGTCTAACAAGCCCAAATCTACCATAAAATATCTCCTAGAGAAGCATTGTGTTGGGATTGAATATAAATTTACAGAAAACAAAATATATGTGTTTAGGGAAGGATGTGGATGTCCTCATACTCGAAACAGGGAAAATAAAAAAATATATATGAATCTCTTAAATATCCATCCATAGTAATTCTGCCCGAGGGCAGGTCTTTCACTGCAATCATAGCATTCTCATGCTATGCTTGCAGCTTTACTAGGGAATTATAGGTGTGGTAGCTTCACGTTGCTTTCCACACCGGTGAAGAATGATGATAATAGTGATGATGATGATGACCATATGATTTCAGGGACCGTTTGGGCCTTAAAGTTTTCCTAACATTTGTCTTACAGGCGAGGAAAAACCCGATAAAAACATCACCCAGAAAAACTGCCCCGACCGGGGATCGAACCCGGGTCCGCTGCGTGACAAGGCAGCACGCTACCTCGAGATCACAGCAGTGGACTTTTTAAATATCTTGGGTCAATAATTACATGTTTAGGAACATGTGAAAGAAATGTACAAACTAAAATTGCAGGGGCAAAAAATGTAACTAAAATATTACATGGAATAATTTGGAATAAAAATATTACAAAGGAAACTAAATTGAAAATTTATAATATTTTGTCGTACGGAAGTGAATCTTGGTCTTTGACGTAATTACAAAATAATTAAATTAGAACAGTTGAATTTGATTATCTTATAAGAAGCCTTCAAAAAACAAGACAGGATAAAATAAGAAATAAATGTCACCACATCTGTTGTTAAGAGGATTGAAAATCAGACTCTTAAATGGTACGGCTATGTACAGAGAATGTAAGATGAAATGTGGCCAAAAAATATATACCAATGGCCACTGCCTGGAAGAAATAAACGTGGCAGACCCAAGATAGAAATGGAAAACTTATGTTAGAAATATAATAGATCATAGGAATTTGGAAGAAGGAGATTGGAATGATAAAAATAAATGGAAACTGAAGTCGGCAAGCCTATAAGTGGGGGATAGCCGAAGAAGAAGAAGAAGAAGAAGAAGAAGAAGAAGAAGAAGGAGAATAAGAAGAAGAAGAAGAAGAAGAAGAAGAAGAAGAAGAAGAAATGTTGTGATGCACCAAGACCAAAATATGATCTGCCTTTTTAACTGCAAGGTTCAGAAATCGAAACTAGAATCCAACAATGGCAACCATCTGTTCGGAGCATATGAACTCCCTGCATGAGTAAAAGCGGAATGAAATTAGGCGGGACGTGTCGTGGATGGCAGATAGTGAGGTTTATCATATCTACCAATTTAGGAGTTGTATTACTTCCCTTTAATGTAAGTGAGATATTTTGAGCTCTATCTTAGTTCCTTGCAGTTAAAAACAGCAGATTTTTTTTGACACGGCTGGTACACCACACGTTTCTCGGGAGGACATTTCAAGATTGATTGAATTATGTAGTTATTGACAGTTCCCTTGTGAGGTAAGATTTGCTATTTTTTTAGGAACACCGAAAATTAAATTCGTATCCGCATTTTTCTCAGCCACTTTTCTACATTACGGACCCTTTGGGGGTCCACAGGTTGTAAAACTCTGCTCTATAGTATTTATTTACTTTTCATCTTTTTTAAGATATTCTGAAATCAAAATAAATTATGCAACTCTTATGTTTATATTTATATTAAAACATTGTTGATGCGGAAAGAAAATTTAATGTGTTTGTGTTGTAATAATATTTACTGAGACAGAACATTTTATCAAATGCTTTACTTCAGTGGTTATATTTCTTTTTTTCTCCAATATACGTTTACAGAATTTTATTATGTTCCTTATTACTGCTTCTCTCTTTAATCTCGTACTTCCATTTAAAATGACATTTTATTTTGATGCAATTAAGCTGTTTAGAAAGAAAAAAAACCCTTTCCATTAACTTATGATTATCTTTAAGATTTTTGGGCTGTAGGCCGTGGTCGTGAGGCTTGTCGTTCCCCGACGTTACGCCACAGACTACAAGGGAACTACAAGCCTCACAACCACTGCCTACAGCCCGATAATCTTCTTCAAGATCATCATAGCAACTCCGGCCGTGAAAGTCTACGTGAACCTATGGTTATATATCTTGCTATTTTGCACCTGAATTTAGCTTATTTATGTCTTTATATCGTAAGATATTTAATATTTTCTTATTTATATAGAGCTATTTCTTATAATTTACGTATTGTTAGGCCTATATGCTGAGCTGAAAAACCAGGTGTAGGGGAGGGAACGAACATAAACGAATCAGGTGGAGTAGCTAGTAAAACTGCAGGGAAAAAATCGTATATGTTAAGTCTAGAAACGTTGACACTCATGCCGCCATCTCCAGTCTAACTCTTTTGAATAATTTAAGTAATATGTTTTGAAGATATGTGGTACTTCTGTCTGAACACGCTGATCCTATCCTGACGTCACTGCAACAACATTACAGCAAAATCGGGTTATTGAGCCCAGCCTATAACAGTGTTTATTTAATTTAACAAACTTGCCCAAAGTAGGGTCTCCTGAAAGTGGCAAAATATACTTCACAATAGAGAAGAAATCAATAAAAACATTAGATAATACAGAGGAAAAAAAAGAGTATATATATATATATATATATATATATATATATATAAAATAAGCCAGATATAATAAGAACTGTTAAGTCTCGTACACTGCGATGGGCAAGACATGTGGCACAAATGCGGAATGAAATACGTGCATGGAAGCTTCTTGTAGAAAAACTAGAGAGAAACGCTCAGTTGGTAGACCAAGAACGAGGTGGGAGAAAAATATTAACTATGATTTGGAGTAGATTATACAGTGAATGACTGGAAAGCATTAGCTCAAGATAGGGATGCATTAAGAGCTTATGTCCGCGCTCCCATGAACCTGCAGTGCCAGTGAGTAAGTATATATATAACTGAATTTATTTATATGTATACCTTCACGAGGTTTATTTAGGGTATTTTCTCATCTGCAAGAAAAATGTCAGGTAGCTTAGGGCCCAAACGGTCCCCGAAAATCATCCGGCCATCACTTCATTTCAGCGGTATGAAAAGCAACGAGAAGCTAGCAAATCTATAATTCCCTAGTAAAGCTTGCAATGCATAGCATGAAAATACTATGATTGCTGTGAAATACCTGCCCTTGGGCAGTACACTACAGAATAGAACATACTGTACTTTCGCTGCTTGAATATAATATTATTGTAATATACATCCCTCAGATCTTGGTTAATATTATTCTCCTACCTCAATCTTTGCCTAGCAACTGGGCGTTTTCCCTTTAGTTTTACTACGATACATTTCTATACCCCTCTTTCATTCCCATAGTTGCCACATGTCCTGCCCATTGCAATCTAAGAGACTCAACTGTTCTTATTTTATCTAGTTTCCTATAAAAATCATGTACCTTATTGTAATGTAGTCTTCTCCATTCACCTGTTTATCCATCTCTTTTAGTCCAAACATTTTCCTACGAACTTTATACTTAATGAATAATAATAATAATAATAATAATAATAATAATAATAATAATAATAATAATAATAATAATAATAATAATAATAATAATAATAATAATAATTAATAATAATAAGATAGTCTTGAAAAATATTTTATATATGTGTACCGGATAAGGCTATTTAATTTAGCATTGTATTAATGAGGAACTGTTATCTATTTCATAGCTGCATTATGATATCTTGTTTTTATTCGTGTCAGATATGCATCAGTAGGGTATATTATATTTGTTGTTTTACTCCCGCTTTGACATTTTAAAAGTTATACCATATATAACTTTTGATACTTTTATATCGGTGTTAAAATTTTACGTGAAGTGGTGTTAATACCAGTGGCAAATGTTCCAAGTTGTAAAATATTTGTGCAAGTCAAGTTTACACCTTTGGTTAAGGATTTTATATTTTATGATCCTGGTTTAACGTTTGCAACAGGCACGAATTGTATTTATATAATCCACCAGACTACTATGTATACTTTAGGATTTTTTTAAATATTGCAATTAAAATATGTATTTCCAGAATTGTGCTTAAGTTTATTTTGTTTCTAGATCTCATTCCTGTTTGTAATTAATGTTTATAAAACTTTTTTTTTTACTTGACATAACATGAGATGAGGTGAAAGGTGGTACGAAATGAAAGAGTGAAGATAAAATGACATGATGGGGAGCGCAGAGGAGTGGAGAGTGTTGGTGGAATAAAATTCGGGAATAGATAGATAGAGCTTCGGTTGATGAATGTCTTTCACATCGTCCGATTCCTAATAGCCAATTTTGTCGGTCCATCCAATCTCTAGTTGTAGATTTTTCTCCTTCATGTATATATTCCCTGACTCCAGGAGGTTTTAGGTCTTCCTCTGCCTCGTCTCCCCTCAGGTTTCCATTTCATAACGCATTTTTGTAGCCGATCCTCTTCCATTCGCTGGACATGTCCATACCATATTAATTGCTGAGTTTTAATATCAAAAGTAGTGTCTCCAATCTTCATTTACTCCCTTATAACTGAGTTCCTAATTTTTTCCCTTCTTGACATTCTTGCTGCCCTTCGTATAAAATCCATTTCCGTTGCCAAAATATACTTATTTGTTTTTGTTGTTAATGGCCAAAATTCTGCTCCATAAATAATGATGCTTTTAACAATTGTATGATAATTATTAATTTTTATTTTTACTAGCTAATACTCGTCGTGCGCTGCTACGCCTAAATAAATTAAAATTAATGCGCTTTTATGTTTTGCTCAATAAGTAAAAGACAAAAATAATTATAAATTTATATTTTTTATATACCCCGTGCTTATTACCCGGCATTGCCCGGAAATCTACTTATCCCGATCTTCTTGGCATAAATGAGCTGAAAGACAAAATTTAATGTACTTCTTATGATTAGTTGAATGAGTAGAATGAAAAATAATTATTTTAAGATTCCCCGTGCTGATTAACCGGTGTTACCCGGGAATCTACTTATCCCCATCTTCTTGGCATAAATGAGCTAAAAGACAAAATTCGTTAATGTGAGTTATCCGTAAAAGAATACCCGCCATGTGCTGCTATGCTTGCACAGGAATCTACGTACTTGTCTCGATCTTCTTGGCATCAATGAAAGACAAAATTGGTTATTGTGAGTTATCCGTAAGAGATAAACATATGCTGTCACGGACTGTTTTGTAGAGCTTTTTGAGATACTCAATTCTGTGTACATTCATTTTGTGTATTTGTTATGGTTTAGGCAGCGTAAGCCATTTAAGTGTCCAAATAGCTACTTTTCTCACATTTTCCACTATAGAGGGCGATTTTTAGGGGTGTAGGAGTTGAGTATCTAACTCTCTTATAGCCTATGTTCATCCCGGGAATCTCCTGAACATTTTGCAAGAAACCCCATCACAATTGGATCAACGGTTTGGCCGCGCATAATGTACGAACGAACAAACAAACAAACAAACATTCATTTTTATATATTAGATTACTTATATTTTTATCCCATAATATTCCATTGAGGCAAGCAATTGCAAATTTTCCTTTATTATTTATATTTATTTCCCCTCCATAACTTCCATTTTTATTTATTTTAATTCCTAAATATGTGATCTCACTACATGTATTTATTGTTTCTCCAGTCTTCAAAACTAAATTTTGTTCTGGTTCACCAATTGAAGAATATTTTGTGTTCTCCATGTTCAAAATTATTCCCCATTTATCATATTCTTGTATTAATTTTCTAGTCATATATTCTAAGTCTTTGTAATTTTGTGCAGTTAATCATTGATCGTCTGCAAAATGTAAGCTGTATAAAGTTTTATTGTTTGAAATAAGAATTCCCATGCTTGAGAATCTTTTCCTCAAATTCTTTAATATTTCATGTACATACATTTTAAAGAGTCGGTGATAGACAACAACCTCGATGCAGACCTTTATTTATCGTAAAACGATGTGAAAATTTACTGCCAATTTTAATTTTATAAATGCAATTGTCGTATAAATGTTGTATTCGGGAAAATTATATTAGTAAATCCATCCATCCATAGTAATTCTGTCCGAAGGCAGGCCTTTCACTGCAATCATAGCATTTTCATGCTATGCTTTGCAGCTCTACTAGGGAATTATAGGTGTGGTAGCTTCCCGTTGCTTTCCACACCCATGAAGGATGATGATGATAAGATGAATGTGGATGATGATGATTGCAATGGTCATATGATTTCGGGGACCGTATGGGCCTTAAAGTTTTCCTGACATTTGTCTTACAGGCGAGGAAAACCCCCGATAAAAACCTCAGCCAGAAAAACTGTCCCGAGCGGGATCGAACCCGGGCCCGCTGCGTGACAAGGCTGCACGCTACCTCGAGACCACAGCGGTGGACGTATTAGTAAATATGTTTATTTAATTTAAAATCAAAACATAATACTTTTTTTAAAATTAGGAATATTCCACAATACACTGTTTCTCCTTCAACCCAAAGTGATTCGTCGCCAGAGGTTCCTGTCTAGTTCATGTCAATTTCAAGATGTTGGAATGCAGCGAGGAAACGAATGTGGCTCAGATCATTTTTTTGGTAAAAGACAATACATACTGGCTTTGGAAAGTAGGAAATGTTGAGAAAAATATAAATAATTTTGAGGAAATAAGGAGGGAAGTTCAAAAATATAATACTCTGATGTTTTATTTTAAAAATGTCAGTACCGCAACCTAGTTTAGAGATGTCTATAATTGCTCTATCCCTTGGAGTAATATGAACGGTTGAACATTGATCTAAGGATTTCCGCATGACGTCTGTCATATTTGCATATGGTTCATAGAGTCGTATAATAGAGACAGAGCAGACACTCGATTCTCTTGATGATTAAAGTGAAGTGAATGAGCAGCTGAAACCCTGAAGCCATCTCATAGATTAAGCGATCAATTTTACATACTTGGTTTTTCCATGTGTTAAGGAGGCTTTTGTCTTTTTTTTGTTAATGATCAATAATAATAATAATAATAATAATAATAATAATAATAATGATAATGATAATGATAATGATAATAATAATGATAATGATAATGATGATGATGATGATGATGATAATGATGATAATGATGATAATGATGATAATGATGATAATGATGATAATGATGATAATGATGATAATGATGATAATGATGATAATGATGATAATGATATAATGATTATAATGATTATAATGATTATAATGATTATAATGATTATAATGATTATAATGATTATAATGATTATAATAATGATACTGATTATAATAATGATGATGATTATAATAATGATGATGATGATGATGATGATGATGATGATAATGGTGATAATAATAATGATAATGGTGATAATAATAATGATAATGGTGATAATAATAATGATAATGGTGATAATAATAATGATAATGGTGATAATAATAATGATAATGGTGATAATAATAATGATAATGGTGATAATAATAATGATAATGGTGATAATAATAATGATAATGGTGATAAATAATAATGATTAATGGTGATAATAATAATGATAATGGTGATATAATAATAATGATAATGGTGATAATAATAATGATAATGATGATGATAATGACGATGATGATAATGATGATGATGATAATGATGATGATGATAATGATGATGATAATGATGATGATAATAATGATGATGATAATAATGATGATGATAATGATGATGATAATAATGATGATGATAATAATGATGATGATAATAATGATGATAATAATGATGATAATAATGATGATAATAATGATGATAATAATGATTATAATAATGATTATAATAATGATGATAATAATGATGATAATAATGATGATAATAATGATGATAATAATGATGATAATAATAATGATAATAATGATGATAATAATGATGATAATAATGATGATAATAATAATGATAATAATGATGATAATAATGATGATAATAATGATGATAATAATGATGATAATAATGATGATAATAATGATGATAATAATGATGATAATAATGATGATAATAATGATAATAATAATGATAATAATAATGATAATAATAATGATAATAATAATGATAATAATAATGATAATAATAATGATAATAATAATGATAATAATAATGATAATCATAATGATAATCATAATAATAATCCAATTTACAAATTTACAAAAAGATGAATACAGAGTGGAATTTACCCACAAATTCCGTAAAACAGACCCAACAAGAGTAAATATACGTATTTCTTGTAAACAAATTTAAGCGTACCTGCAGCGTGTATGATGAGGCACATCATAGGCGCTCATGCATATCAGCGGAAACATTGCAGCAGGTTAAAATTGCCAGCGATAGGAGTCCAAAGGCATCAACTCCACGCCTCAGTAGAGAGTTGAATATCTCTCGAAATAGAGTTAGGAAAATTCTACATTTCACTTTATGAAAATATCCTTAATGTCTACCTGATTTATGTAATTGTATCACAGAAACAGCAGGCCTTATTACGGTTTAAATATTAAGGTCTACATTTCGTTCCACTTTTGAAAGATGGAGTATGTGTTTTGACCTAGATGGCGGTCATATAGAAAGAGAGTAGAATTTGTGTAAAACTCCACAATCATATTGATTTTTCAATCACTGCTTCCTTCATTGAAATGGATAGTGAGTGACTTTAGAGAGACCTTCTATTTGAACTCAGTTATTTCTTAAAAAGTTCTCTCATGGAGTCTGTATTTATCGATTAATTAAGAAAAGTAAGTTCGAGTACGTTAATCAGGAAAATCAGTTCACAAATTCGACTGCTGTAGAATTGGCTTTGTTTATCGAGCTTCTGCAAGTTGGACGTTTTAAAAATCATAGTGAGTTCTGTCGTACTTATCAGGAATGTCAGCCATGATCGAAAGTTCAATTTCCTAAATTTCGGGGATGACAACTTATAAATAACTAAATAACTTTACTATGAAATTACAAATTACCTCCCTAGGGCAGGAAGTAAAACCATTGCCCTTTATGTATACTACGTACAATGTATATACAAAAATATATCCGAAATATAGTGTTAATATACATTATACTAAATAAATCACCGCATTTTAAATGAACTGTGCATTATTTCAAACAATATATATATTTTTTTTTCAAATGCCCCAGGTTTGTCTTTCGACATTCCTGGTTTCTCTCCTGACATGGCGTATTTGTAACTCACTTCTGAGGTTGGGGCGCCTGGAAGGCGGGGTTACGTTGCCCCGATGATATGATGGGTGATTATGATGATAATGGTGTGCCAGGAGAGTCCCTAATCCTAAGCTTAACCTAAGATGAATATGAATGATGATGATTGCGATGGCCATATGATTTCGGGGACCGTTTGGGCCTTAAAGTTTTCCTGACATTTGTCTTACAGGTGAGGAAAAACCCCGATAAAAACCTCACCCAGAAAAACTGTCCCAACCGGGGATCGAATCCGGGCCCGCTGCGTGACAAGGCAGCACGCTACCCCGAGACCACAGCGGTGGACTATTTGAAACAATAGTGGAAGTTCACGTAACAAAATACAGTAGATCAATTTCGTAATTTTTATTACCATCATTCATACAGTCCACCGCTGTGGTCTCGAGATAGCGTGCTGTCTTGTCACGCAGCGGGCCCGGGTTCGATCCCCGATCGGGGCAGTTTTTCTGGGTGAGATTTTTATCGGGATATTTCCTCACCTGTAAGACAAATGTCAGGAAAACTTTAAGGCCCAAACGGTTCCCGAAATCATATGGCCATCATCATTATCATCATCATCCCTATCATTATCATCATTATCCTTCACCGGTGTGGAAAGCAACGGGAAGCTACCACACCTACAATTCCCTAGTAAAGCTGCAAGCATAGCATGAAAGTGCTATGATTGCAGTGAAAGACCTGCCCTCGGGCAGAATTACTATGGATGGATCATTCATACTTGCCGCCATTTTGTGCCTGATTGGTGTCATGGCCTGTCGTCTCAACTGAATCATTTTCGGCATTTACCGTAGGCCTATATACATTGGCCAGACTGCTAACATCAGTGACTTGTTTATAATGAACTAAAATATTTTCCACAAAGATTTTATTTTACTATTATTTATTTTAAAATATCTTCTTGCAAAAAATAATGTGCAACAAACGTTTGTGAGTGTTTTACAGAAGCTCGGAAATTAAAAACTCGCTATCGCTCGGTTTTTAATCATCTTCGCACTTCTATAAAAGCCACTTCCCAACCTCATATTTTAATATACTGTTGATTCATAATTGTAACGGATATTTGTTGTCACTATGTAAAGAGATTATTCTCTACTTCACTCCACTCTCTAGTTACAAACTTTACAAGTTTGAAAATGACGTGTGAGAAGGTTTGTCCTATCAAGTGATGTCATCACGTGATATTCACTTTTAGAGAGCTTATAATGACAAACCTAATTGTTGCTCATGAGGCGTAAGTCAATTTTGGGATCCTCATTAAAAGTTTGGAACGTTGACGCCCTGCTTACTAATTAAGTGCGAAGCGAAACACTCAGACACTAGGGTAATGACATATGAGAAGTTCACTTTGGCCAGATGTGCACCACATCACAACATCCTCCAATTTATATACTTTTTCTAGTTCAGGACGAAAAATTTATCTCTCCTCTTTTACGGCTCATAGTGACGTGTTTTCTAAATTTTATACAGTATATCCCTTTTAGATATTCCATTAAATTGTTTGGAAAGGATCAAATATTTATTTTAATTTATAGTGGCCACAATTTTACTTTTTGGAACTAAGATAAGGTACACAACACAGAAATTAGGGACAATTTCATAATCAAGACATAACCAAATGTATTATAAATAGACGAAAATATTGGAAAAGTCATATTGAGCTAAAGAATAGACGGGAGAAAAACAAGAGGAAGACCAGCCAAGAGATGGATATACAGCAAATGCATATCCAATGTCTTCCCCCGAGGAGTGATTTTGGAAATAAACAGGATGAAAATCCTACAAATTATGAAGAAGAAGAAGAAGGCATTAGCCATGAGTTAAAAAAGTAAGGATGGATTCGTTAACCAATGAAATCGGACCATTAGGAGTCAAATTTCATCTCAAACAAATACGGTATTTATAAAATCGCTCTAGTGATCGGAATTTTCGTGTTTTCGCAACAACGAAAATTTCAGTATTGAAATAAAGATGAAGATTTGCTAAAAAATAAGTAAGCGAAATCAGACCATTAGAAGCGAGGGTTTAACTATAGCCCGAAATTAAAAAAAAAAAAAAAAAAAAAAAAAAAAAACGCTCTATCAGCCGCCATTTTTGTTTTGTCGCAATGTATTTGCTTACCATACAAATAAACATACCCTTTAATTGGCCTGAATTCTATAAATACATTGATCTTGATTCATTCAATATTTTAGTAAAGCAATGGAAAAAATAATCATAAATAATGCCACGAGTCATTTCCAGATTGGAGTGAATTTATCTAGAGAATTTGGAAATCAAGAGTGGAATTTGTTAGGACTATTTAACGAATAACATTTAACTGTTTACTCACAAATAATTATTTAAATATAGTTATTTTAAAATATTTATATATTTAATATAAATGGCGATGTTTGAAAACAAATGAGAAACATTTGTTATGCTTAGTTTGTTCATCATTACAACCAGATCATATTATTTATTGCCAAAGGATCGCAATATTGTAAGAATGCACTCTAGTGGAGAAAAAATGAAACATATTTATAACCAACAATATAGGTTATTAAATAATTTGTGATATCCTATGATGTAAATTATATTTTTCTGGACTGTAAATTCCTGGGAAATAATACGTTTAAGAAAGTGCAAGCAGTGGTTTCTTTTTATTGTGGTATAATCACTTACTACGAATATTTTTCTATTATATCCCGCAAGCAGTGTATATAATATATATATATATATATATATATATATATATATATATATTATAGATATATTTTTGACATTTGGCAATGAAGGCAAATATGATATGAAAAGAAAAATGAATGCTTGAGTCGGGATTCGAACTCGAGTTCGAATCCCGACTCAAGCATTCATTTTTCTTTTCATATCATATATATATATATATATATATATGGTATGATAAGAAAAATAAATGCCTGGACGGGATTCGAACCCGGATCTCTGAGTCTGTACCTCAGCGTGTTCTCGCGACATCTAGTAATAATGGAGAGTATAATACATATATAAGAAAAATAAGTGTTTGAATTGGATTCGCCTGGTAGTGTAATGGATATCACGCTGAGGTACAGACTCAGAGATCCGGGTTCGAATCCCGTCCAGGCATTTATTTTTCTTATCATACCATATTAAGCTTGCATTGCTCAATGTTAAAGATTTAATTATAACATATATATATATATATATATATATATATATATATATATATATATACACACACACATAGGCTATGTACAATCTGGTGGCCGTATTTCTTGGTGGGTCCGTCACTGCAAAATAATGCTTTGGCCAATTGAGAATGTTAAAAAGGCGGAGCTTTCTTTAATATGGTACACTTATTTGATAAATTCCAGGTGAAACACGGTTGTGGTTGGTTATAAATCAAAATTAATTGAAACGCGATTGGTCATTGACTCCCATTTGGGACATGAGTTAAATAGTCATAAGTAATGCTATGAGTGATTTCGAATTTATCTAGAGAATCTGGAAATCAAGAGTGGCATATGTTAGGACTATTTAACGAATACAATTAAGCTGTTTACTCACAAATCATTATTTAACTATAGTTATTTTAAAATATGTATTTATATATTTAATGTATACGGCGACGTTTGAAAACAAATGAGAAACGATTGGTACGCTTCATTTGCTTCTTTTGTTCGTCACTGCAACCAGATCATATTATTTATTGCCAAAGGAACGCAATATTTTAAGAATGCACTCTAGTGGAGAAAGAATGAAACACATCAAACTGTATATTAATTCATTTCTGATATCCTATGATGTAAATATGTCTATTATATTTTTCTGGGAAAAATACATTTAAGAAAGTGCAAACAGTGTTTCTTTTTTTTTTTTTGGTGGTACAATCAATTGCTACAAATGTTTTTATATTAACTCCCACATGCGGCATGTGTTGACATTCATGCACTATATATACTGTCTGGTAGCCGTATTTCTTGGTAAGTCACTGCAAAATAATGATATGACCTATTCAGAATGTTAAAAAAGGAGTGCTTTCTTTATTGTGATAAACTATAGTTGGTAAATTCTAGGCGAAACACGACTGTGATTGGTTGTAAATAAAAAATCATTGTAACGTGATTGGTCATTGACTCCCATTTGGGGCATGAGATAAATAGTGAGTATAAATTATTTAAATATGTATCAAATTCAACAAGATTGTGCATTTGGTAATAACTTACGGTTATGCATGGTTATTTTTCATGCAGTCTGACACACTGAAATAAACTGGCACTAGAAAACGAATTTCTCCAATTGAAGGCTAATAAAATAAGTATGTATTCCGTAAATCAGTAAAATAGGGCCATAAATTTGACATGCTGTGGAAATCGCTTGTTTATGCAGTTTGTACGTGACGGACATTTTAATTAGAAGGTGTGCTGTTTGTAGGGCCTATATATTTCTTTTGAACTGCGGTAACAACCTGTAGTTCTTTCTAAAATTTCATCCTACGTTCAAAGTAAGTGCGATTTCTGTATTTGTAGGATATATAACTCTTGTTTAATTTATTGATTTAGGCTTTCTCGGCCGGAGTTATTATAATCATCTTGTAGAAGATTTCTGGGCTGTTGGCCGTGGTCTTGAGGCTTGTAGTTCCCTGACGTTTCGCCAGAGACTGCTTCCGGTATCCTCAAGGGTTGTCTTGAGACTGGCAATTTTGTCGATTACCTGCCCTATTTATACATTTATCCGCGACGTGTTCTCTCTTGTTTAATTTGTTTTTAATGTTGAACTAACTGGTAATATGGATCCCGGAGATTCTTGACCGCGTGATTGTTATTTAAGGGTGAAATAGGTGCAGCTCAATTATATTAATAAGGCGTTAGTGTATGCTATTGATGTAGTACTGTGGTCTCGAGGTAGCGTGCTGCCTTGTCAAGCAGCGGGCCCGGGTTCGATCCCCGGTCGGAACAAGTTTCCTGGGTGAGGTATTTTTAGGGGGTTTTCCCTCACCTGTACGATAAATGTGAGGAAACTTTAAGGCCCAAACGGTCCCCGAACACCATCTGGCCATCATTATCGTCAATATCATATTCTCCTAATTATATTAAGTTTATTTGAAGAGAAAAATTACATTTAAGATTTTATTTAAGATTTATTTAGCCTGGTGGAGTTAAGGCCATGTGGCCTTCTCTTCCACTCACCAGGACAAACATATATTACATAAGAATATAACAATCTTAATTAACTCTAATATTAAACACTAAGTAAAAAATTTGATCAAAAGATAATATCTAATATACATATTACGATCTATAATACAACCAGTTAATATTAGTTAAAATTAAGACTAAAACTAATAATAAAATGTATACAAGCAAGACATATTAAATTGTCCCTGTCTAGTGTATATAAAAAAACAGGAAAATAATGAGATATAGAAAACTAATTTTACGATTATACAATATTTAAAACAAAACAAATAAAAATATTTGTTATTCTTAATATTATTTACATAAATAATTAAATATATTAATATTGCTAAAAGAATACTATCAGTGAGGTGTATAAGTCAGTTTGTTATTAAATAATTCTTTAGTTTGTTTTTGAAGGATGTTATAGTTTGACAGTCTCTGACATAGGGTGGAAGGGAATTCCATGTTTTGGTAAGTGACACCGTAAATGATAATGAATAATATACAGTGTGATGAGGCGGGATATAAAGGACAATGTGCTGATGGGATCGAGTGTCAAGATTATGTGTGTCGGATAGTCTGATGAAGCGGCGTGATAATAAATAATTAGGCGATGATGTGTGAAGTATTTTATAGAGAAGGGATAGGGAATGGACAGTTCTACGATCTCTTAGACGAAACCACGATAATTGTTCCAGGGACGGTGTGTAACATGGTCAAATTTGCGAATACCACAAATAAAACGTGCGCAAGAATTATGAACACGTTGAAGTCTTTGAGTGGAAATAATATTTAAGTCTGTAAAAAGAGTGTCACAATAATCAAAATGGGGCATTGCAAGTGTTTCTACTAACATTTTCCTAAGGGCGAATGGCAAACAATTTCGTACACGATTTAATGAATGTATTATTGAGAAGACTGTTTTGCATGTATGGTTTATTTGTGTATTCCAATTTAAGTTTTTGTCAATAAATACTCCTAGAATTTTTACTGTCTCACTATAAGGGATTTGAACTCCGTTTAGTGACACGCTCAGACCGGGACTTGAACCCGGGACCCTTGGTTCTCTAGACCAAGTGCTCTACCAACTGAGCTACCTGAGCAAGTACCGATCTAAACGCAAATCTTTCTCTATTATACATTGTAATTCCCAAATATGTCTTCTTAATAAAGGAGCCGCCATTTGCAAGATAGAAGCATGGCTTCACAGCATTTGGTGGATGGGAATTACAATGTATATAGAGAAATATTTGCGTTTAGATCGGTACTTGCTCAGGTAGCTCAGTTGGTAGAGCACTTGGTCTAGGGAACCAAGGGTCCCGGGTTCAGGTCCCGGTCTGAGCGTATAATTTTTCTCTTCAAATATGGTTTATCCATCATTGAGATGTACGAAATCAATAATAAAAACTTGGGAAAAGCCGTACTGGCTGTAATGTATAATTCCCAAATATGTCTTCTTAATAAAAGGAGCCGCCATTTGCAAGATAGAAGCATGGATTCATAGCATTTGGTGGACGGGAATTACAATGTATATAGAGAAAGAATTGCGTTTAGATCGGTACTTGCTCAGGTAGCTCAGTTGGTAGAGCACTTGGTCTAGAGAACCAAGGGTCCCGGGTTCAAGTCCCGGTCTGAGCGTATAATTTTTCTCTTCAAATATGATTTATCCATCATTGAGATGTACGAAATCAATAATAATAATAATATTAAGTTTAGCTTAAGGACTCCTGGAGCATCATTACTATTATCATCAGCTCTCATATAATCGGGGCAGCGTAACCCCGCCTTCCAGGCGCCCCAACCTCAGAAATGGGTTACAAGTACGCCATGCCAGGATAGAACACCATAAATGTCGAAACGACAATCTGGGGCATTGGGAAAAAATAAATGATCAAGTCCTCATATTATTAGACGACAGCGAGGAGATATTAAACAATAACACGCACATTGTCTTCTATAACACCAAGAAATTGGAGTTGGAAGTAAACATCAATAAAACTAAAAAAATATGATCACACATAGAAATTCATTTTACAATGGAAGTGGACAGTTGATAAAAAAATAGGGAAATTTTTAATAGGTAGCTGAATTAAATTGCCTTGAACAATAATTTTTTTTTATTTTGAGAATTTTTCTCATCATTGAGGGTTTTCTCCAACCAATCTTAGTGATTAACATGAACTAAAAAAATAAATATGAATGACTACGGACTTACAGCCTATCAGTTTGCAACAAACATTCACAATTTTCCCTTAATTAAAGTTCTCCATCAATATCTGTCCTCTGTGTCTTCATATCTTACACCAAATTTCCACATTGAATTTTGAATGTTGTTCTTCCAGGTTGTTCTTGGTCTTCCTTTTCTGTTCATTTTTTTCAATTTTCCATGCATAGACGGCCTCTGGCACTCTTCCATCCTGCATTCTTCTTACGTATCCATACCATTTTAGCCTTCTGTGTTCAATCTCATCCATTATATTTCTTTTTGCATTTAACTATTTTCTAATATCTGTATTTCTAATTTTTTTCAGTCTAGATTTTCTGGCAGCTCTTCTCCAAAAATCCATTTCAACTGAAGTTATTCTGTTGACATGTTGTTGTGTCATTGTCCAGACTTCAGATCCATATAACATTATACTTTCTAGGATGTATTTATAAATTAGTTGTTTTGTTCTGTTAATTACGTTTTTACTCCATAGTATAGAGAAAATTAATTACAAATATACATGAGGTGCAGAAATTAAACGTGGGCTCAATTCTGGAAATGCAAGCTGTTATACATTACAGAGACTCTTGACATTCCTACATTTCTCAAAAAAAGTTTAACTCGAAGTAGCTATGGAAAACTATTGTCTCAGTTTTATTATATTGATACGAAAACTGGTTTCTTACTTTAAGGGAAGAGAAACCATTAGCCAACGAGTATGTGAGAAATAAGTACTTAGGAACATTTTTGGACCAAAGAGAGTCGAACAGACAGATGAATGGAGAAGACTACATTATAGTGAGCTACATGGTTTTTAAGGGAAACTAGGTGTGTAAGAACAATTAAGTCTCATAGACTTCCATGAGTAGGGCATTTTGCACGAATGGGGATTGAAAGAAAGGTATGGAAACTCCTTGTAGAAAAACCAGAAGGAAGCCATTCAATGTGTAGGCCAAGAATTATGTGAAAAAATAACATTATCAGGATTTGAGGAAAGTAAATTTTACAGGGGATGATTGGAAAAATTAAGTTAGGATAGGGACATAGAGGGTTTATATCCGCGCAGCTATGTATCTACGGGTTCAATCACGACAGGAAATAGGTAAGTATGATATTTAATGGTCTCAGGAACTCTGTAGTGAGATTTTATCATAATAATATATTATGCCCACATTTCTAATTTAAAATATGCAACAGAACACTTTTAGTAGAAAGAAAACGACTTAGGCCGTTGATAAACAAACCTGTTAATACCACTGACTGTTATTATTTAATTTCCGCCAATTGTATCTCGCCTAAAGACTTCTTGACTTCACCGTGTGTTAAATTATATAAATAGAGAAGTTACAAAGTTTGAAAATAGCGTTTGTTTTCTTATCTCGTAAAAACTTATACCGTTATTTCATGCTTAACATCTCTCCTAAATTTAATTTCCTTTGCTCGTTTATTAAAAACTTGAAATTTTCTCACGAATTCTGCCCTCAGATGAAGTAAAACTACATTATGATATATCGAGGGGAGAGAAAAAAAAAATAAAATAACTTTTGTTGTTAAGTTTAGTTGCTAGAAGACTGTAATTTAGTTACCAGGTCGTCATGTCTTTGGGGAAAGTTATTTAAGGGAACCGTATTTTTCCAATATGTGACTTGTACAGTTCCTCCTAAAGGCAGAGGTATTGATTAATGCTGGCATGCTTTCGAGTAAAAAGACTTACATGTTATTCTAAGGCTTTTTTTTCTTTATTAGTGTTCTGTGGAAATTGCGTGGTTGTTGCCAAAGTTACTGTATGTATCTCAGAGCTCGCAGGTTTATGGATCAGAGACTTCGTAGGTGAATATAGAGTGTGGTTGTTTCTATTTAATGTTGCACTGTTGCATTTAGTTTCCTTCAATTGTTATTTATGTACAGATGTTCAATGTTTACACATATTTCTGTGCCTAAAGTTTTATTTTCCTTCTCCATCTTCTCCATGTCCTCCAGTACTTTTGTTCTCATTTCAGCTCTTATTTCTTGCATCCACGAGTTACGAGGTCTTCCTTTCCTTCTTCTTCCAGTGGACACCATTCCAATGTTTTTCTGGGTAACCTTTCTTCTTGCATTCGTCGAACATGCCCATACCAATTTAATTGCTTATATCATATACCACCTCTGTGGTCTCGAGGTAGCGTGCTGCCTTATCACGCAGCGGCCCCGGGTTCGATCCCCGGTCGGGGCAGTTTTTCTGGGTGAGGTTTTTATCGGGGTTTTTCCTCACCTGTAAGACAAATGTCAGGAAAACGTTAAGGCCCAAACGGTCCCCGAAATCATATGGCTATCATCATCATCCTTATCATTATCGTCATCATCATAATCCTTCACCGGCGTGGAAAGCAACGGGAAGCTACCACACCTAAAATTCCCTAGTAAAGCTGCAAGCATAGCATGAAAATGCTATGATTGCAGTGAAGGACCTGCCTTCGGGCAGAATTACTATGGATGGATGGATGGATATCTTATATAAGCTACTACTTCTTCTTCGGCTTTCCACCACTTATAGGTTTGCTGTCCTCAGTTTCCATTTACCTCTATTATTCCAATCTCCCTCTTCCAAATTCCTATCCTTCATTATTGTTCTGTCGTAGGTTTTCCATTTCCATCTTGGTCTGCCACGTTTATTTCTTCCAGGGGGTGACCATTGGTATATATTTTTTGGCCATATTTCATTTTCCATTCTTTGTACATGGCCATACCATTTAAGCGTTTGATTTTCAATCCTCTTAACAACAGATGTGGTGACATTCATTTCTCTCCAAAGGAATTCATTTCTTATTTTATCCTGTCTTGTTTTTTGGAGGCTTCTTCTAAAATAATCAAATTCAACTGTTCTAATTTTATTCTTTTGTAATTCCGTCAAAGACCAAGTTTCGCTTCCATATGACAAAATATTTTGTATTATGCTCTTATAAATTTTCATTTTAGTTTCCTTTGTAATATTTTTGTTCCAAATTACTACATGTAATGTCTTAGTTACATTTTTTGCCATTGCAATTTTAGTCTGTACATCTCTCTCACAGGTACCTAAACTTATAGCTACTACTTAATATATTTTATCTCTGTGAAAGAATAAAATACTATCAAAATGCTTACCTTAAACACGTATTACGAATGAATGAACAGCGCATACAAAGAAGAATTTTATAATTATAAACCAAAAGGGAGAAGATTGTTGGGAAGACCATTGAAGAGATGGAAGGACCAATTCAACCTATAATGAGATCGGAACAGGCCATTGGACATAATCCTTGTTGTTGATGATCTACTAATGAATATCTAATATTCATTTTTTCTCGTATGACAGTATTTCTTACTTTTACTAATTTTTGAACATCTTGCTTCTCTCCTCAAGAAATCCATTTCCATCGCCATAAGTTTTTGTTGAATTTCCAAATTTCAGCTCCATATGTGGCAGTACTTCCTCACTATTGAATTATACAGGGTGTTTCGAAATTCAATGCTCAAACTGCTAGGTATGATGCAGAAGGCAAAAACAAATATATTTTGTTAAATAACCATGTGTCGGAAATTCGTACGTATTGAGTACTGAGCATGCGAAGGTAGTACGAGAGTGGAGGAGATATTAAATGAGCAATTATTTTTACAAATCCATTACACTAAATACTGTACTTGATTTGAAGTGTGCAGTGCGTTGTGATGCCATACTTCGACACTGAGTAAGTAAACAGCACTAGTAACTGTGTAACGGACTAAGCATCAACATGGAACGCTACTCATGGAGAGAACTGCGAGACATGCACTTTGTCTATGGTGCGGGTGAGGGTAATAGTCGGCAAGCCCAGAGAATGTACCGCGAACGTTACCCTGCACCAAGATGTCCGGATTATCGTACATTTACTTCAATCCACGATCGACTAGGGAATACTGGCACATTGGTGGTAAGCAGGCCTAATGCAGGCAGACCACGTACTGTTCGTACACCTAACTTTGACGAAAACGTGCTGTTACGCATTGAACGCAATCCAGAGACAAGTACACGAGCAATTGCTTCTGAGCTCGGTGTTCACCATAGTTTTGTATGGAGAGTGTTGCATGAACAGCAACTTCATCCTTTTCGTCCTATGAGAGTGCAGGCCATGGGACCAGATGACTACCCACATCGTCTTCAATTTGTACGCTGGTTTCTGCAACAAACTAATGAAGACCCTCTGTTTCCTGAAGTTGTGATGTTTTCAGATGAGGCTCAATTTACTAGAGATGGTATGTACAATTCACACAACTCTCATGTATGGTCGGATGACAATCCGCGTACTACAGTTTTGAGGGGTCATCAGAGAAGATTTGCTGTAAACATTTGGGCCGGTATCGTAGGAGACTACTTGCTTGGGCCCTACATGTTGCCTCCTCGACTCAGGTGGCCAATGTACAGACTGTTCTTAGAAGTTCACCTGCCGACTTTACTGGAGGATGTACCTCTCCATATCAGGAGGAGGATGTGGTTTCAACATGATGGGGCCCCATCTCACTTTGCAGACCCAGTGCGTGCCGCAATAAACAACACTTTTGGGAATAGGTGGATCGGCCGGGGTGGACCTGTAAATTGGCCTGCAAGATCCCCGGACCTCACTCCATTGGATTTCTTTCTCTGGGGCTACATGAAGACCCAAGTATACTCTTCCCCTGTTGAATCTGAGATGGAGCTCGTAGCAAGAATTCTTGCAGCGGCAACAAACTTACAGAACACGCCACACATTTTCCAGCGGACAAGGGACTCTCTACTACGTCGGTACCGGCTCTGCAACGAGGTAAATGGTGCTCATTTCGAACATTTATTGTAAACGTTGGTCAGGGCATTAAAGTAATGTAATCATGTAACATTGTTTTATTTGAATTACACCCAATTACATCCTTACTTCCTTACTCAATGTTGAAAAGTATGACGTCACAACATTTACGTACTTCAAATCATTTAGTGTAACGGTTTAAAAGAAATTGTTTGTTTTGTATCTCCTTCTGCACTCCCGTATTACTTTCGCATGCTCCGTACTCAATACGTACGAATTTCCGACACATGGTTATTTAACAAAATATATTTGTTTTTGCCTTCTGCATCATACCTAGCAGTTTGAGTATTGAATTTCGAAACACTCTGAATATTTGTAACTTATTTTTTATGTCTGTTCCATAAGACTCCATTCATCATTGCTGTTATTGCTCTACCTTTATTTATTCTATTCTTAATATCACTTTCTTGTTTATACTCTTTATCTCCTTTTATTTAAGTTATTATTTTATTTAATAACGCTCCTAGCGAATTCAAAGGAATGAAAACCATCATCACCAACATCAACCTCACGGCCGTCTGGCCTATTCCGGTTTTTCATTCCACTGCCTTCTTGATCTTCCTTGGGATCTCTTTCCCATGTGTGCATATTTGTAGGCTCTTTTCGGTATTCGTCTCTATTGTATTCTATCTAGATCAGACATTTAAAACGTGCATATTAAGTGTGAAAAAAGACTCCTCCTACCCGCATTAGGTGTAGGCCTACTCTCAATGAAACATCACAACTGACAAGTGAGTAGCAGTGTCTTACCAAGTCAACCTACCTGACGTAGGGTTGAATAGGAGCACTTATTAATGGTCGTGGTCTAGATGTTGAATCAATTTTATTCTCTAAGTTTTAACTTTATCTAAGAAGGGTGTAATTCGCAATTATTTACGTATATCGTCACTTCTAATGAAGTCTTTAAATGAGCATTCCTTTACTTCTTTTAAAATTTTCATATCCGGGGCATTTATTCGAGTTTCATAATTTTTATTCAGTACCCAACATTCACTGTTATATAAAAATGTTTTATAAAATTTTGAGTGCCCTTTCTTGTTTTGTTTTTTACGTTCTTCTCTGATTGTTTCGCACATACTTTGTAAATGAAGATATTGAGATCATTATCATGAAAATATTTCATATCATGATTGTTATCCTCCTACACCATTCTTAGCATACCTCCAGGGGCTTTCCCTCTAGTTTGCTTAAATTAAGTTTCCATGCCCGTCTTTCATGTTGCATTCGTGCAACATGGCCTGCTTAACCGTAATCTATGATACGTAACTGTTTTTTTAACATCAGGTTTCCCATATATATCATGTAACTCAGTCTTATGCAGTCTTCTCCATTCACCTATACGTTTGCTTCTCTTTGGTTCAAACATTCTCCTAGGAACTTTATTCTCAAATAATCGTAAACTTTTCTCCTTCCTTAAAGTTAGAGATCACAGATTTATACCAATTGTTTTTGAAAGAATTTCAACAAATAAGTTTATCAATTGTTTTTCATCTATAAAACTGGACTAAATAGTATATTACAATACGAGGCTGGGAAGTGGTTTTTACAGAATCGAGAAAAATAATTAAAAACCTCGCTATCGTTCGGTATTTAATTTTTTCTAGATTCTGTAAAACACTACACAAGCGTGCGTTGTACATTATTTTTGCGCGATGGTGTTTTCAAAATACAAAATAATAGTAAAATAATAATATCTTTGTTGGAAATATTTGCGTTCATTTTAAACAATGGACTGACTTAGCAGTCTGTCCAATGAATATACGCTAAATGCCGAAAATAGTTGTTGAGATTACAGCAGGCCTTGATATCAATCTCGCATGAAATGGCTGCAAGTTTGAATGATTGTAATCAAAACGACGAAATTGAAGAAGCGTGGGAAGTTGGGTGTAGTTCTGTAGTGCCAGATAAATCTAAATTAAGATATGAAAAAACATACATTTCATCCAGAAAGTGGCTGGAGGAGAAAAATTATAGTGTAAGTGAAAAAAGTATGCTTGCTTATTTCGTGCTTAGGAGTGAAACATTAAAGTCTCAGCGAGTTTGTGGTCAGAATATTCAATGTTGATGACGATTATAAATTTAAAAGAAGGTATCAGTATTGCGGGGCACGCCGTAGCGTAGGGTTAAGGCACTGCGCTACAAGCCGGAAGGTCGAGGGTTCAAGTCCCGGTGGGGTCAGGATTTTTAAACTGACCCAAACCTTCTGGCGGCACTATGGCCCTGGGGTCGACTCAGCCTCTAACGGAAATGAGTACCAGACGCTTGTTCTGGGGTAAAGACGGCCGTCACGCAGGGCTGACAACCCGGCTGACATTAAGTGCCGAATGTCTAGAAATAGTGGGAGCCTTAACCTCCCACTACCCCAAGGGCCTCCTGAGGCCTGTAGTGGGAATAAAAAAAAATCAGTATTGCAGATTTTGTTACACTAGTTAGCTTTCTCAAAAAGAAGAATATTGGACATAAAGCTAAAAAATCGAAAAGTTTTCAGTATAATTTTGTTCAGTCAACTTTCAATATTGTTTCAAATAAAGTTCAGTTCATTTAAAATGCAGTGATTTCTTCTGTATAATAAACATTAACACTACCTTTTGGATATATTTATATGGCAGTGGTTTTTACTTCCCACACATGGGTTGTAATAAGTAGTATTACAATATAGTTATTTAGGTTGGCAATCCCGAAATGTAGGAAGTTGAACTTTCAACCATGGTCGCCATTGCTGTAAGTACGACAAAACGCACTATCGAGAAAAAAACAGTTTTATATATTTTTAATGTAACATTTTAAGGGAATTTGGGATGGCAAGAGTCCTTGTAATGTGTAATAGCATACGTTTCTAGAGTTAAGATTCTGTTTTATTTATTTCTCTGCCCCATTCCTATTCGTACTTTTTGTTGCTAGATATTTGCATACTGCCATTTCTTTAAAATTTCCCTCATTTTTCATCAACTGTCCATTTCCATTGTATAACATATTATTTCTACATGTGACCATATAATGTTACTGATATATTACTTCCAGCTCTAGTTTCTTATTGTTATATAATGGAATGTGTATATTAGCTTTTAGTATTTCCTCACTATCTTCAAATAATATAACATCTTAACAGTGATGGAACTAAACGGTTGTGCCTTGCGGCAAACAATGACAGATATGACGGAACTGTTAGAGAGGTACCCTTAAGTTGGCAATTTATCATACGTAATGTCACGAGTGATTTCCACATCATCGATAAATTCACTAAATCGCGAAGTGACGAGTGAACTTATCTAGAGGATTTGGAAATCAATAATGACATTTGTTAGGACTATTTAACGAATAAAATTAAGCTGTTTACTCAAAAATCATTATTTAAATATAGTTTTTAAAAATATTTATATATTTAATGTAAACGGCGATGTTTAAAAACAAATCATAAATGTGTGGCTATGGTTCATTTGTTTATCCACTGCAACTTGATCATGTGATTTATTGCCAAATAGGATCGCAATATTGTAAGAATGCACCCTCATTCTTATTTGTGATTAGCCTATTGTTTCTAGGTATTTGAATTCAGCCACTTCCTCAAAATTTCCCCCATTTGTCGCTAGGTGTCCATATCCATTATGTAATGTATCACTATGTGTGACCACATTTTAGTTTTATTGATATTTACTTCCAATCCCTGTGTTCCTTAATAGTGTGTACGTGTTGCCCATTCCTTTGTCTATCGTCATTTATTTATAGTGATGTCAGGTACATCTAAAAGAAGATCTGGTATAATTTTCCAAACTCTTTGTTATGGAAGTGATCAGAACCGTAGCGGAGCGGAGAGTTGAATGGAACTTTGATGAGTTGGGAGATTAGTTTAAAGTTTTCCTGCAACTGACTTTAGCACCCCAACCCCTTAACAAACAAGGTGGAGAAGTACAGGCAAAAATGCCCCTTGGGAAATAAAACCAGTCTTGGTGACGACCTCCATTAGAAGAGATAAGATTTGTTTCTTTTTTATTTCTTTCCAACTAGAATCATATTTCATAGCTAGATTAAAAAAAAAAAAACGTTGGGTTTATATTCGTTATAAACAAGTCTATTGACATAAAAATTGTCTTTCTTTGTCTTTGACCTATTTCAATACGACGATCAAAAAATTGAATAATATCCTGAGAGTGCTTCCATTTGTTATCCTGAGTTTTTTTATTAGTAGGGTATTCGATAAATAATGACAACACTGTTGTAAATGGCGACCTTTGTAGTCTAGTAGTATGTTGTTGAGAAGTCTTTTTTGTGGTAATCTGTAATATTGAAAATATTGAAATAGCAATATTTTGTGAATTCATTCACTGTTTCTGATGATCAGTAAGTAATAATGCCCTAAAAAAGATTCAATAGATTTTTTAGATGATTGAATTGGGATGCACTCGAACATCCACCAAATTCACCAGACGTGAGATCTTGTGACAATAACTTATTCTCAAATATCAAAGAATCTTAAGAGGGGTTCGATTTCAATCAACGGTTGATACCCAGAAAGATCTATAGTGTAAAAGACTAAGTTGGCATGATTTCTGCTATCCTTGTCTAGAGAACTGTTCTTCCACCCTTCGCAAAACACAATGAGCTACCATTTTAAAATTACTTAGGAATGCTAGAAACCCTCCCCCCCACTTCCGTCCAGTCACTTTTGTGTCAGGTAATTTTTGTCAGTGGCGACTGGTTCAGAGTGCTCTGTTAAAAGTGACTGCAGAGCGTGTGAACACACTTGAAAAGATTGAAGAGTCATATTGGCAGGCAGACGATTTAATGGACGAAATTAGTGATCGGTTTGAAATAAATTTAGACGATACCGACGATGATGAAAATTAAAATGAGGACATAGAAACTTGGCAGGAAGAATGTTTAAAAGGAGGGAATGCCACCACTGATCTATGTTCACTGCAGGAGTGTCTGCCCTACCACTGTCACCGTGAAGAGATATGTGCATGAGTGAGAAAGAAGATGGTGACTACTCTCTTTCTCTTTCTAAAATATTCTAGACACTTTAGCCCTTATGGACTATTGATCGTCAGTGAAAGATATATCCAGAAATAGTGCTGCATATGGAGTGCTTCGCCTTCCAAAGATTTGACAACGTGTAGTTGACTTGGCAGGAGATTGTAAGTAACGTTCGTAATGTTAAAAGTAACAAAAAAAGTGTTGCCATTACTTGTCGAATGCCCTATTATTTGTTAAGAATATATATATTTATTCTTTCAAAATAATTTAACAATTTATTTTGAAACGTTTAAAAGACTCTTAACTCCAGATACCCGTGCAACTCGCTGTCAATGTTTATTCTCTTATCATAACGTCAGCAGTAGATCTGTGGTCAATGGAATATTAAACATACCGTATCACAAATCATTTTTTAAAACCTCATATACGAGTTATAGAATTCGCTAACTTACTAAGTCACTGACTCTATCGAACACAAAGTTACATGGCCGCTTGGACATAAGTCTCTATCCTGAGCTCATGTTTTCCGGTAATTCCCTGTATAATTTATATCCTTCAAATCATTGTTAATATTATTCTCCCATCTCTTTCTTGGCCTTGCTGATGGTCTCTTTTGCTCTGGTTTTCTTTCAAGGGGTTTCCATACCCATATTTCTTTCCCTATTTGTGCCACATGCCCTGCTCTTCTCCATTCTTCTTCTCTCAAATAAGAGTACTTATTTCGCATCCATTTTATAAAACTGGGAGAATAACAGTTTTATATATTTGCAGTTTAATTTTTTAGAGAAGTTGGGACATTTATCTTCGTAGGATGACCCCAAGATTAGATACAATCGAAAACATGGTCATCAGGAGCAAATTTAAAATTTGATACATAATTCAAGATGTACTTTTTTTTTTCAATGCTACCAGGTTGTCAAAACGATAATTTTGGTATTCTCTCCTGGCAATGGCGTACTTATAACCCACTTTTGAGGTTGGTGCGCCTGGAAGGCAGGGTTACGCTGCCCCGATTATATGAAAGGTGATGATGAAGGTAATGATACGCCAGGAGAGGCTTAAACTAAACTTAATGTTTAGCGGAATATGGTAACGATGATAATGTTGGCCATATGGTGATCGGGGACCGTTTGAGCCTTACAGTTTCCTAATATTTATCTTACAGGTGAGGAAAAACCCCGAAAAAGCCTCATTCAGAGAATTTGTCCTGATCGGGGATCGAACCCGGGCCCGCTGCGTGACAAGGCAGCACTTTACCTCTAGACCACAGTGGTTGATACAATAGAAGATATAACAGATGTTAAACAAGATGGAGAGAGTTTTTGGTTAGAATGTATTCGAATGAATGACCGAGGAATGCTTCTGAGTATATGTAATGAGAGACAGTGGAAAGACCATTTTCGAACAAATAAAGGCGAATATTTTGCTTAACCCTGCCCCTTCACACTTATTTTTTTTCTTACGGAAACTACACACTTGGGTCTCACAAACCCAGAAGTTTTTAAAATCCAACAAAATATTTATGTTTAAATTGTGTGTTATTATATTTTATTTTTATCGAAGAACACACGAGGCCAAAATATATGCAACAAATTATAGATAGATCATCGGTTGATTAATGTCTTTCATATCGTCCAATTCCCAATAGCCTATTTTGTTCGTCTATCCAATCTCCTGGTTGTAGATGTTTCTCCTTCATGTATAAATATATTCCCTGACTCCAGGAAGTTTTAGGTCTTCCTGTGCCTCGTCTTCCCTCAGGTTTCCTTTCCATTTTGCTAGCCGATCCTCTTCCATTCGCTGGACATGTCCGTACCATCTTCATTGCTGAGTTTTAATATAATCTAAAATGGTGTCTTCAATCTTCATTTTCTCCCTTATAACTGAGTTTCTAATGTTTTATCTTCTTGATATTCTTGCTGCCTTCAAAAAAATATTAAAAATTGCCATTTTTTAAATGTATGCTCTTTCTAGAGTTTCAACAGATTAATTAAAAATATAAGTAGAAACACATTACACAATTGAAATTAAATGAAAATGATATTATTTTAAATTATGACAACAGATAGTTAGTATGAGACTATTATTTTTTCAAAATTTGAATAGGCCCATTACTGTACAGAATTACTCGGCGTATTCAACACACTGGACTCCAACAAACTCTAACCGTACGACGGACTAATTAACTTCTATTCTCAACTCAATATTAAAACCAGCTGAGAGTGTAGGCAGCATGTGGGCAAGCTAACACCATCATTCAAATTTACGTGAAACGCCAGAAACTTTCACTCTATGTGAATCTGAAATGTTGCTGGGGTACGACAGACCGCAGTTTATATGTGCAGGGTTAATTCACGAGTACAGGAAGAAGAAGAAGAGACAAAGATTCATCATAATCATCATCATAATCAACTTCACGGATTAGGTCTTTGCCTGTTCCGATCTCACATCTGTTCAGCCCAGCGCTTTCTTGGTCTTCCTATCGAACTACGTCCTCCAGGATTATACATCAGTGCCATCTTTGGTATCTTATCCTCTGTCATTCTTTGCAGATGTTCTATCCATTTGTTCCTGTGTTCTTCTATTTGTTGAAGAAGTGGTTGTACTTTTAGTTCTTCTCTAATATTCTCATTTCTAATACTGGTATGTTCTTCTCTTGTACAGCATTTCACAGCCCATAGGAATCTCATTTCCGCTGCCTGAATTTTACCTTTTTTCTTTTTTCTTCAGGACCCAGGCTTCACTTCCATGCATCGCCACTGGTAGTGCCATCGTTGAGTAAAATCTTAGCTGCATATCCTTTCTTACTTTGTTCCTCGGTATTTGTCTGATTGTTCCACAAATATGTTGAAATTTCTGCACTTTCTTATTTATATCTTGTTCTTCTTCATAAGATACAAAGATTATAAAACAAAAGTAAACATCAAAATCCACATTAATGAAATTCGACAATGAAGCTGATATAATCATGTTCAGATATTGGGAATATGCTAATGTGTGTGTCGAAGATACAATGCTTGAGCAAGCTCGGGGCTTATAACAAAGAGCTTGGATTCTACGCCCAGGGGAAACTGCAATCATGATGCACCAAAGGAACATAATTCCGGGGTATAACACATCTCACTCTCACTCTCTCTCTCTCTCTCTCTCTCTCTCTCTCTCTCTCTCTCTCTCTCTCTCCTCTCTCTCTCTCTCTCTCTCTCTCTCCTCTCTCTCTCTCTCTCTCCCTCTCTCTCTCTCTCTCTCTTGTCTGTCTTGTTGGTTCGATAAGCGACCCTATTGCATATTACGGGACCATGTTATGATATTCCAATTTCCGTATTCAATTTCAGTCACTTCAAACAGTGTTGACATGGATGTTAAGTATTCCAGGAAACAATATGCCACTTGTGTTATGTGGAACAGTTCTTCCTGTAATATATAATTAAATACACTTGCTCATTTATTACAAAAACGGCATACATTAAACAAATAGATGAATGTATAAATGTCACTTCAAACAGTGATGACATGGATGTTAAGTATTCCAGGAAACAATATGCCACTTGTGTTATGTGGAACAGTTCTTCCTGTAATATATAATTAAATACACTTGCTCATTTATTACAAAAACGGCATACATTAAACAAATAGATGAATGTATAAATGTCACTTCAAACAGTGTTGACATGGATGTTAAGTATTCCAGGAAACAATATGCCACTTGTGTTATATGGAACAGTTCTTCCTGTAATATATAATTAAATACACTTGCTCATTTATTACAAAAACGGCATACATTAAACAAATAGATGAATGTATAAATGTCACTTCAAACAGTGTTGACATGGATGTTAAGTATTCCAGGAAACAATATGCCACTTGTGTTATGTGGAACAGTTCTTCCTGTAATATATAATTAAATACACTTGCTCATTATTACAAAACGGCATACATTAAACAAATAGATGAATGTATAAATGTCACTTCAAACAGTGTTGACATGGATGTTAAGTATTCCAGGAAACAATATGCCACTTGTGTTATATGGAACAGTTCTTCCTGTAATATATAATTAAATACACTTGCTCATTTATTACAAAAAACGGCATACATTAAACAAATAGATGAATGTATAAATGTCACTTCAAACAGTGTTGACATGGATGTTAAGTATTCCAGGAAACAATATGCCACTTGTGTTATATGGAACAGTTCTTCCTGTAATATATAATTAAATACAATTGCTGATTTATTACAAAAACGGCATACATTAAACAAATAGATGAATGTATAAATGTCACTTCAAACAGTGTTGACATGGATGTTAAGTATTCCAGGAAACAATATGCCACTTGTGTTATATGGAACAGTTCTTCCTGTAATATATAATTAAATACACTTGCTCATTTATTACAAAAACGGCATACATTAAACAAACAGATGAATGTATAAATGTCACTTCAAACAGTGTTGACATGGATGTTAAGTATTCCAGGAAACAATATGCCACTTGTGTTATATGGAACAGTTCTTCCTGTAATATATAATTAAATACACTTGCTCATTTATTACAAAAAACGGCATACATTAAACAAATAGATGAATGTATAAATGTCACTTCAAACAGTGTTGACATGGATGTTAAGTATTCCAGGAAACAATATGCCACTTTTGTTATATGGAACAGTTCTTCCTGTAATATATAATTAAATACACTTGCTCATTTATTACAAAAACGGCATACATTAAACAAATAGATGAATGTATAAATGTCACTTCAAACAGTGTTGACATGGATGTTAAGTATTCCAGGAAACAATATGCCACTTGTGTTATATGGAACAGTTCTTCCTGTAATATATAATTAAATAC